>JAQQZT010000012.1:28468195-28486313 GCA_030068275.1 Clarias platycephalus | reverse complement strand
CCCCCCCCTCACCAAAAAAAAAAGCTATTGCACTAGTAACTTCTGGTCAGTTCTCAAATTATCCTGCGTATACTGACTACTAGATCACATCTACCATCTGTCTTTGTGTTACTCTCTCTATTGCTGCTGGATATCTGGAATTTCTTATCTATCTACTATAAAATATTAGATTTATTAGGAATATTTTAATCTAAAAAGGAAACTTATAATTGTCATAATAATGGCAGCATACTGTATTTTGGTGGATACATTCTACAGTACTGTAGCCTAAATATGTGCCTGCCTGTTTACTTCTTGTGTGTAATTTCTCTACACGTGCGCCACTTTTACACTCCGGTCCGATTGGTGGCGGTAGTGCGCTACAATCTGTTCACCCCCCACCATTACAACTAGTAACCTGGTCGTAGAAGAAGCGCTACCACCGTGGATGTTTACATCATGTCTTTTCGCCTTGACGACGGTAACCAGGGCATCACTAATGCGTCTCCGAAAAACTGTTTCTACTGAGACCAAGCTAAACATTCATCACTTAATAAAGTCTATGTATTAGCAACATTACGTTTCAACCGGCTATGCAGCTAAAGCATTTGAAGACGCTTCTCCCTCCACAGGTAACATGATTAAAGTAACGTTACTAAAATGTAGCGGTTTAGCGCGATGTAACGCTACACGCGCGAGTAACGGTGGCGCATGTAAAAAGCCGAGGAGAAACTTTCTGAACCTTCGGCTCTAAAAGCATTTGTTATGGTTATCGTGATTAGATAACTGTTCCTAAAGCATCTGCACGGGAGAATATCACTGCATTCGGCTTACACCGGGAAACGGGAAGTCGGAGCTCAGAGTGACGCCTTTTTCGACTCTGAAATGATAAAAATAACAGATATCAGTATGTTTGGCTGATTAAACGTTAGTTCTTGTGTAAATACAGTGTAAGTCATTTAAAGGCAAAGAAGCGCTCCTGTGGTTTATGTTGAGAGCCGCCATGTTTAGATGACGTCACTAGCTGAACTTGGAGGTCCAAGCTTTTAATCAAAATGGTCAGCTTTACAATTATAGTGAATGTAACCAGCTCTACGGTCTTCCTGTTTTTCCAAATGAGTTTTCAATAGTTGTTGATGCCATTCCAGCAGGGATCATCTCCCTTTTCAAAGGTTTTGATTACTGCAGTCACTATTTATTGTTGGATGTAATGGAGACAGTCACTGGGAAAGCTTGTTTTTCAGGACGACTCAGAAACCAAAATAAGATTATTCGTTCTTTGTTTCAACAAAATATTGTAAACTCTTCCTGCTGTCTCGTATTGGTCTGTCTTTGTGGGTGATATAGATTGGAACAAGGTTTGGCTACTACTACACAAGTCTTTTGAACAAATAACGTCAGAGAGATCTCAGTTATAATGCTGCACTGATTTTACCCAACTAATCAATACAAAGACTCAAGAAGGACATTGATATAAACTGCACATTTTGCAAAGATACTAGAGAAACTTTGGTACACTTGTTTTGGTCCTGCCCACATACGAAACAGTTATGGAGGAAATTATCATGTTTTATTATTGATAACATTTACCATCAGTTTACACTACAGTGGAAAAATGTTTTGTTTGGTTTTGTTTCCAAACAAAGGAACGATTGCTCTCAGATTTACTTGATTAACTTGATTTTGATTTTGATCAAATTCTATATTCATAAATCAGAAGTTGTAAAGAAACTGCCAAGTTTTTTTTTTGAGTTGATTGTTGATTTTATACAGTATGTTGAATCTGTAGCAGATTGCACTAATTGAAAAGCTGTGAAAACGTATAACATGTGTAAGCTTTACAATGTAAATTAAAAATAATTTTTTTCCCTCTCTCATATATATATATATATATATATATATTTTTATTTTTATTTTTATTTATTGATATGTTGTATGCACAAGAGTTCTTTTACTTGTATACTGTAATTTCGTCTTGCTTAAAATTTATTTTTTATTTATCTCTTTTATTTATTTTGGTTGGTGGTTGGGAATTATGACTTCTACCTTCTAGTCAAATACTATAAGTTTTGTAACACACCAACAGGTGGCAGTACAAGGCTCCCTGCACAGTCACAGGGAGCACCGACCTTTATAAGTCAGTGTACCAAAAGACATCGTCCTGTGTACATCGGGAGCTGTGCAACTCGCCATATTACCACGTCTGCGATTTCATCACGGATATCAAGTTAGAAGAGTGAATGTGAAACTGGGCAAATCAGCCACAGAGACTTTTGTCGTGATTCAGCAAGTCATTTGAGGTGTTTTGAGTGGCAGGCACACTTAAAGAGCGGAAGAACATCCCTGGAAGTCAACGAGAGATCAGAAAAACCTTCAATGAGTTTAACCCCTGGAAATGTCGAAGCATTGTCGAAACCATTGCTGTCATTGTGGGTGTGCAGTACGGAACAGTCCCGGCAATCCTCACGTGTGATGTGAACATGCACCGTGTTGCGGCCAAGTTCGTCCACAAGCTGCTGACTTAGAAGCAGAAGGAACATTGTTTTGAAGTCTGCCAAGAACTCTGTCAGCGTGCCCTGGATGATGCGTCCTTCATGTTGAAGATCATTACTGGTGACGAAACATGAGTGTATGGATACGAACAGTCTTCACAGTGGAACAGCCCATTATCCACGACCGAAGAAGGTGAAGCAGATCCTCAGTTTGACCAAGTGCACTGTCATCATCTTTTTTGACATTTGCAGCATTGTGCATCAAGACTTCGTCTCCAGGGTCCAGACCGTCAATAGTAAATTCTACTGCCAGGTTTTAAGGCATCTGAGGAAGGAAATATTTTAAAAATACAGAGCTTGTAAACAGAGCTTATATTGAAATGTTTTTGTACCCCCTTGTACAGCATATTAATTGGATTTATTTTTGTACAGGATGGAGCTGCGAAGGTTACCTGCATGGCGTGGGCTCCGAACAACGCAAAGTTTGCCGTCTGCACTGTCGATAGAGTGGTTTTGTTGTATGATGAACAGGGTGAGAGAAGGGACAAGTTTTCTACAAAGCCTGCTGACTCTAAAGTAAGTCAGATGTTTTGGAGGTATACTTCATGCTCCCTTGACCACATACAGTACTGGGCAAAAGTCTTGAGTCTTGTTTCTTCATATTTTGCTTTCAAAGAGCCAGACCTTCTTATATTTTACTGCAGTCTTGAGAAATATTTCTCCAGGCTTCCTGAAGAAGTTTTTGTCTCTCATTTTTAGTCCAGTCCCTGTACCTGAGCAGTTTTAGAGGGATTTTTTTTGTTTTTTAAGCCACACAATGACCTATGAATTATTCAAGTATAAATAAATCATCTAACATAAGGGATGCACCAGTGAGAAAGCGGTGCAGATGATGACCGGTGACCAGAGCAGTGATTAGTATACTGGTAATGCTGAATGCTGAGTGGTTGGAACAGATGAGAGGGGGGATGAGGTTGCTAGGTGAATTTGACCAATTTAATTATTTCATGCTACGTGTTCGACTAGCAGCCATGAAATAAATAAATAAACATAATTGCAGAATACCCTCAAATATTTATGTGTTCAATCCAAAGTGTATATAATTTATTTATTACTTTTACATTAATTAATTCATTGTAATATTTATTGATTACTTAATATTGTAACACTCCACTGCCCCATATACCTTGGGTGAATTAAATCAGTCATCTCATAATTTGCAAAACCACATTTCTTCAGTGTACCGCAAAAACAAATGAATTAATCTTGTCCTTCAAAACTGTCGTTTGGAGGGTGCTGTGTGACCATGCAAGAATATTCAAAAATATCTTCAAAACACTTATTTTATTTCAGTACGGGAAGAAAAACTACGTGGTCAAAGCCATGGCATTTTCTCCAGATTCCACGAAAATCGCTCTGGCTCAGACTGACAATATTGTGTTTGTGTACAAAATCGGAGCAGAATGGTGAGTTGTTAATTCAGTGAATTGAGATGATTGACAATATTTAAAAGGTTTTGTAAGCTTATGATTTCTACGTGTGACAGGGGAGACAAGAAAGTGATTTGCAACAAATTTGTGCAGACAGTAAGTTATCTTCAATATTTATTATTTATAGAATCACAATGCATGCTATAATTAGCTATTAGACCCTAATATTGTTTTACTGTTATTATTATCATTATTATTATTATTATTATTATTATTATTTTCATTATCATTATTGTCATTATTATTACCTAGAGTGCTGTGACATGTCTACTGTGGCCAGCAGAAAATTCTATTGTTTTTGGAATAGCAGAGGGAAAAGTAAGTGATGGTTTACATGCCGAGTTTGTTTTTATTTATTCGTTCTCCTGAATAATATGGTTACACTTTTATGCTAACGCAGATCCGAGTGGCCAACACAAAAAACAACAAATCATCCAGTATCTACGGAACAGAATCCTATGTCGTTTCCTTAACTTCAAAGTAAGGATTTAAAAAATATATATACTGTCCATTCTTTAAACTGCATGTTGTTCCTCATATATGATATTTGGTTTTCAGTGTCTCTGGGAAAGGGATTCTCTCAGGCCACGCGGACGGGACTGTTGTGCGCTACTTCTTTGATGATGAAGGCTCAGGCGAGTCTCAGGTAAATGTTAGTTGTGCATGTAATAAGTATTAATAAGATTCAATAAAATACTCAGATAATACAATTATTGCAGTGTTATACTCAACCCATCATCACTGAAATCATTTTCAGGGTAAATTGCTGACTCATCCGTGTCCACCGTACGCTCTGGCCTGGGGAAGCAGCAGCATCATTGTAGCTGGCTGTGATAAGAAGATTGTGGCGTATGGGAAGGAGGGACACATCCTGCAGACGTTTGACTACAGCCGGGACCGCTTGGAGAAGGAGTTCACGGTCGCAGCGACAAGCCCAAGTGGCCAGTCAGTGGTGCTGGGTAGTTTTGATAGGTCAGTATGGCGTTCCAAAGACAGTACAATGGGCATCATTCCATAAATAAATGTTTAACTTGTTCTAGTGTGCTGTACCTTCTACGGTATATCAATTTGAGGCTAAGCAATTTCTGCAATGTGCTTATTGATATTCTATCAGATTGAGAGTTTTCAACTGGACCCCCCGGAGAGGTGCTTGGGATGAAGCCCCTCCTAAAGAAATCCCAAATCTGTATACCATCACAACTCTGTCCTGGAAAAAAGATGGCTCGCGGCTCTGTGTGGTGCGTTTCAGATATTGTATCCTGGGCTCAGTCTCAAGCCAAGTGATTTATTTATTTATTTTAATGGATTGGTGTCTGACCTTTAGGGCACACTGTGTGGGGGAGTCGAGCAGTTTGACTGCTGCCTTCGCAGGAGCATCTACAAGAACAAGTTTGAGATGACTTATGTCGGCTTGAGCCAGGTAAGGTTTTTATTTTCTTGATGTAGTGCAGGGTTAATCTGATAGTCATTAAATGTTTTACAGTATTATGCAGTGTCAAAATTTCTTTGGAAAAATAGAGAATTGTTTCTATGTAGTGTAACAAACTTAATCAAACTATAACTTTTCACCAACACAAGTTGCAGCGCAGTGTTCCAATGTTGCAGCTGTTTTGTATCTTTGGGCCTGTTCTGCTTACCGTTCCCAGTGGAAGGTTGCCAGATCCTAATCAACCTCTCCTCGTTTTCTGTGATACAGGTGATTGTGAAGAACCTTTCCACAGGCACACGAGTGGTGCTCAAGTCTCATTATGGCTACGAGTTTGATGAGGTAAAAATCATGGGGAAGGATCGCTTCCTGGTGGCCCACACCTCAGACACCCTTCTGCTGGGAGATCTGGTCTCCAATAAACTCAGTGAGGTAGGAGAATGTCCCAGATTACACAGTCTCAGCCTCTACATGTAGCCACAATATACACTGCTAGGCCATTTGGATTTAAATAAGCACACAATGTCCACACAATGTGACGAAATCTTACAGGATTGGGACTGAGCAGCTGTGTGGCCATAAGAAAACCTCTTGTTGGTGACACTAATCAGAAAAAAGGGTTCAGGTTGCTAGGAAGCAGATTGGACTTTGGAGCACTGGTGGGCGACCTGGAATCTATCCAAGGCAGATTAGGGCAAAATGCACAGTACACCCTGGATGGGGTGACATTCCATTACAAGCCACATACACTCACACAACTTATCGCACAATATGGGCAATTTGAAAACACCACTCTGTCTTTGGATTATTTGAGATGCATTTGATCCCCCAGATGTGGAGGTGCAAGGCAACCGTGCTCACTACTAAGCCACCATGTCAACAATCTTGTGAGGCTGAGGAAAATAATTTGTCAAAACGTATGCAAGTTGTGTTTTGCACTCAAACTGATGTTTTTTAAACCTCCATATTGAAAGTATTGAAACAACCAGACTATTTGGGCGTTTTGTAATACTCTAAGATGAATATGAGAAGATCGATCAAAAGTTCAGTTTTCCAGAGAAGTTGCACAACTTGGAGCAAACACCTTTTGTTTTGAACTCCTCTATTTTTACAATGATCAAAGATATTGGAACATGCATTTGGTAGGTGTTTCTTGTTACCTAGGTGTGCGCTGTTACACTGAGTGTTTAAACAGTTGATGGCTCTGAATGTATACTCTTGGTTTGAGGCCTCACCAAATTGGTTTTAAGAATAAACCAACATGAAGACCAGAGAGCTGTATGTGGGAGAAAAGCAAGTCATTTTGAAAACCTGAGAGAAGACGGAACAGGGAAAATCGATCCATTACACAAGTATTGGGAATATCAAGTACAACAATTTGGAATGTCCTGAGAAGGAAAGAAACCTAACAATATACTAACAATCAGACAAACAAACAGCAAACACCTCACCTACACCCTCCATTTGAAGGGGTAAGCTTTCAAAGAACTGATAATCCTGTTGTTGTCTTTTGTTGAAAGTATATGGACTCCTACAGTAATTATCTCTTAATGAAGTCCTGGTATGTTTAAGGTTATGCAGTCTAACAAAGCTACAGGTTCTGATGGTTTTCCAATCTAAATAAATGAAAAGAAATTGACAAATTGGCACCATTGCTTCCTCAGTGTGTTTAGTTCTACAAGCCTGTAGTCTGGTAGTGAGCAGTCTCTTGCCAGCTTGATAGAGTTATTACAAGCAAGGAATACGCAAGCAAATATTAAGTGTTATTTAATTTAAAACTATCTATTCCAGTACGTAGAGAAAAACACAATAATTGTCTTTGTTGTTCCGATACTTTTGAAGCAGGCTGCATTTACAGCATTTACATAATGAGTGTGTGTGTAATGTAGTAATAACCCTGTCTGATGCATCCTTATGCAGGTGGTGTGGCAGGGCTCTGGAGGGAATGAGAAGTTCTTCTTTGAAAATGAAACTGTATGTATCTGATTTCAACAGTATCATTATGTTTGGAATGTTTACGTTCTAAATGTTTTGTTGGTTCGTGTACAAAAAGTATTATTTCCTACGTATTTTAACAAATATACAAATAATAGTCAGAATGTTACCTTCTTTTCAAAAAATTGAACTGTTATGTCTGTAGGAGAATCATCATAGGGTTTTGTATGGAACGTTATAAACACCCAGATGTTTGTTTTTGGAGCAGGTATGCATGATCTTTAACGCAGGAGAACTGTCTTTGGTGGAGTACGGCAAGAACGAAATCTTAGGATCTGTTCGCACTGAATTTATGAATCCCCACCTTATCAGGTAAACTGGGCTATATTTGATATTATTCACCATGTTGTTTAATACAGGTAAATTAGCTATGTCCAACATACTTTTACACAGCGAGTCCTGTTACACTATCAAATATCAAGTGGACCAGAAAAAGAAATTATTGTGTGAATAACTAAATAACAGCAACAACTCTTAAATTACCGTACTGGTCTGTTTTTGTGTTTGAAGGGTACAGCAAGGGTACAGCAAGCACATAAGAATTAGTCTTGCTGCTGTTCCAATATTTTCAGAGAGAACTGTTTAAACTGTAAAAGCCATATGATGTTATTCTTTAATATTTTGAATATTGTATAAACGAAGAATAAAAATACATATCAGTCACATTGTGGTTTGGAGGTACAGTAACTGAGGTTAGTCACAAATCAGATATTAGCACTTTGGTTTACTGCTTAACTAAAGAGCATTGGATGAAAACTGTCATGACTGCGATTATGATTACAATTTGTGTGTCGGTGTGTGTAGCGTCCGTCTGAATGAGAGGAGGCAAAGAGGAGTGGATGATAACAAGAAGTTGGCCTATCTAATCGACATCAAAACCATGGCCATAGGTAAGTCCCCGTAATGGACGCACTCCTTATTCATAATTTTTTGTCATATTATTTCTTGATCATGCTGAACAGTTTATTTGGGATTTAGCAGATTTCATAGTTTCAGTCCTAAAGTGCTATGAACAATTATTGAACACAATCATGAATGAACTGTGATTAACCACAATCTTTGGAAAGCTGAGTTAAATTTCTCCTGCTACACCCAGGCCTGATTACTGCCAGACCTGTTTAATCAAGAAATCACTTAAATAGAACCTGTCTGACAAAGTGAGACCGTTTAAAATCATAAAAGTCATGCCACGATCTAAAGAAATTCAACAACAGATGAGGAATAAATTAATGTCATGTATCAGTCTGGAAAGAGTTACAAAGCCATTTAGCCATTTCTAAGGCTTTGGGACTCCAGTGAAAGGGGGCAAATAAAGCACTGTACTTAATTCAAAATCAGTTATAATACTTCACAGCTTTGGAAAAAAAAAACAGTCTTGAGTGTTTCTCCTTGTTTAGTGGACTTGGCTCTTGGTCATAACATTGGGACTGTTAGTCATGACTTGAAGATTGACTGGCTGGAGTTAAACGAGACGGGTCGCAAGCTGCTTTTCCGAGACAAGAAATTACGGGTACACAATATGTTTGCAACACACTCAATTAAAGTATTAATTACGAGTTAATTACCTAAGGTAACATTGAGGTTTACTTTATAACGGTCATTTGTGGTTGTAAGAGCTTTAATCTATCTTTTGCACTTACCAGTTCCTTTTGCATTCTCTCTCTTTTTCTATGTTCAGCTGAACCTGTATGATATCGAGAGCGGGCTGAAAACCACAGTACTGAGCTTCTGCTCCTACGTGCAGTGGGTTCCAGGCAGTGATGTGGTGGTTGCTCAGAACCGCAGCAACCTGTGTGTGTGGTACAACATCGATAGTCCAGAGAAAGTCACCATGCTCCCTTTGAAAGTGAGTAGGAAGCCTTTATACAGTTAAGTGAAAAGTTTACATACACCCAGAATAAGGACAACATAACTTTTCATCTTACCAACATTACCATTTACAACTTTGTGTCATTTCAATAAGCATTTATGCTTTATATCCATATAAGAGGTCATTTTAATGAGAATTATTTCAGCTTTGATTTACTTTTTAAGAAATTTAAGAAAGTTGTCAGCATTCGCCTCCTCCTGTTTTAGTTAACTTCTCTATTGGCTTCTTTTTGGAGCTAGTTACTCTTTATATGTCTTTTTAACCATTGAGCTTTTTTTTTTTTTTTTTTTTTTTTTTACCTCTGGAGCTTAATTTGGAGGTTCAACCTAAGCTCCTCTGATCATACATGTGTCAGTGATAGCCTTCAAGCAAAGCTGGCATTTCAGGACACTGGCATTGCATAAGCTGTTTTAAGAAAGCTACATTTTCATAGACTCTCCTTCACTTTCATGGCTATAAAACACTTGAAACATGTGTTTTTTTCAGGGGGATATTGTTGATTTGGAAAGAGCAAACGGCAAAACCGAGGTGATTGTGCTGGAAGGGGTGAACACGGTCTCCTATACGCTGGATGAAGGACTGATAGAGTTTGGAACAGCCATTGATGATGGAGATTTCTTCAGGTGCAGTATGAGCTGCTCAATACAGTACATTTGATAAGGCTCGAATTCACAATATTTTATATATGGTTCATAGCTTTACACTCATGCTGAAATATTAGTGTATCTACAGTAACAGACTTGTACAGTATCTCAATCATCTATCTAATTTAAGGCTAATAATAAATAGATTCAAATCCTGTTGTTTAGCAAATAAAAATTGCAATGGCAGTTTCTGTAAAGATACTTTTATTTAACATTTTCTGGAAGGAGTCTCCAGTGTCAGCACTTTTTAAAACAGTAATTATATTACTATGAATTGAAAGTCTTAAGGGTGGAGGACATTTTGTCTTAAATGAGAGGGGAAAAAAGGACTATAATGATATGATATAACAAATGAGAAGCTAAAATGAATGCAAAAATATGTGACTGTGAAAAATTCCAATGAAAGAAAAATCATGCCAGTATTATACTTTGCTGCTACAGGTTTTCTATATTACAGAGGTAGATTTGGAGCCTCCATGGTGATTACAGTCAACAGGAACAATTTTTCCTTACCTCTTGAACTTTATCTAATATAACCCAGGTTTTAAGTTTAAGTGAATTATGTCTGTTCTTATTTTCGTTCATGTCTGTGTGCGCGGCCATAGAGCTACAGCGTTCCTAGAAACACTAGAAATGTGTGCTGAGACTGAAGCGATGTGGAAGACGCTGAGCAAGCTGTCTCTGGAGGCACAGCAGCTACACATTGCAGAAAGGTGAGCCTTTGAACCTTCTAAATGTAGCCATAGTGTTTCATTTCCCCCCAATAATCTGATCTGTCAATCAGAGGGGAAACTTGATGAGAAAACAAGTTAGATTACCCATGTTAAATATCCCGTCCTAGTGGGAGTCGTATTTAGTGTAAAAAAAAAAGCACTGAAGGCATTCAGAGGTAAAAAGTTTTATTTAATGCATATGAGATATGAAGGCGAGAGAGAGAGAGAAGAGGAGCAAGAGCTGAATGTCAAGGCATCCATTAAGACAGCAGTTCTCAGTTCGACTCCTGGAGAAAACCCTGCATGTTTTAGTGTTTTTCAGATTTAACTAATCAGCTATTTAACAGCGTAATTAACAACTGGCTTAATACACAGGCTCTTAAACCTCCAACTTCCACAAAAAAGTCTTGCAAGAAAAGATCCGAAACCAGGTATAGTGGCTATGAAAGGCTAATTGACTAGCGTTAGTTTTAGGAAGCAAACATCTGATATGATTACATCTGTCCACGTTATCTAGTTCTGCATTCCTCTATTTTAAGACCTGTTTTAGAGTCTTAACACCAGGTGTGATCTGTATACTTTATTATAGTGCTCTGTCTGCTAGCTTAAAAGTAACAATATCCTGGATCACCGTTTTGGTCAGTAGGACACAAATACATGTGTTTTTCCGTGCTGTTTCCTAAATCTATACTTTTACTTTGACACGGCTCCTGTTATATCAGCTGTAGGAAATCATATGAGTTTCTTAGACATGAATGTTGGTATAAAAAGTTATTTAATGAAACACATCCTGACACTTCCTGCTGCCCGGCGTTCTCATCACATGTAGGCCTCTGGCTGCTGCTTAGGATAGCCCCATGTAGTCTGCTTGGCGATGCGTGGGGTTCCACTCGATGACCATGATGAAGGTTGTCCATGGTTAAACACACTGTACAAGCAGAATTTAATTGAATTAATTACATTTTATTTGTATAGCGCTTTTTACAATTGACATTGTCGAAAAAATTCTTTACACAAGCAAAATAATTATTTAAGTTTGTATCAAATTAATTAAACACAGAGTTTTCTGTAAACACATTTAGATATATTAGATTTCAGTGATTCTCTTTTGTCCAGCACATGAAAAGACTTTTCTAGATTTGTATTGTACTGCTTTTTTTTTATTATTATTTTTTTATAAATAAAATCGGTTTTCAATTAAAACATTTTCAACTAAATGATTGAAGTCGTGAGTATTCAGTAATTTTTTTTTATACTGAATATTAAAATATTTGTAGTAGCCCTAGAGTAATATCTATTTAGTAGCAGTTTTTGATAGGTGACGTTATGGTTATTAAAGATGTCTATGGTTGGTAAAAATGCTGTTATGATGTCATATAGGTCAGTGCTGTCACTAAATACTTTGTATTTTTTGCATTAGGTGCTTTGCAGCTTTGGGGAACGTGTCCAAAGCACGATTCTTGAACAAGACCAATCAAATAGCTGATTCCGCTTTAAAGGAACCTGTATGTATACAAACTACAATGTGTTATTTTCAAAGTCTCTGTATATGATGAAATTTTATATTTTACAAAATTCTTCAATGAATATTAATATTTGTACTTTGTAACACATTGGTTTACGTGCTATGCAGATGGCATGCTACTGCTAAGTAAGTGATTGTGATGTTAGTTTGAGTTGTGTGTGTGTTGTTGTTCGTATTCTGCTTTACTGTAGGGAGATGATGGCAGGGAACACTATCAAGTGAAAGCGCGGCTAGCAATGCTAGATAAGAACTATAAACTCTCCGAGATGTACTACTTGGAACAGGTAATTTTATAGATTAATTTTTTTTTTACTGTGGTATTAAATAAGAAAAGTCCAAAGTAGGGTGTTTATATAACAATAAATGCTGATAATATATTATAATATGATATTGCTGTGCTTGGCAGAATGCAGTCAGTGAGGTAATGGAAATGTACCAGGAGCTACAAATGTGGGACAACTACATTGCAATAGCAGAGGCCAAGGTGACTAGGACTTTCTTCAGAAATTTGCCGTAGACTAAATAAATGCTGCACCTTCAACAGGTGGTTGATTTTATTGCCTTTGTGTGTTTTGCTGTATCTCGTTTGCTATTCTGAAAGCCTCATGTACTGTAGCTTCTGCTCGCTATAGACTTCAGTGTACAGTATGCGCGTATCTTACAGGGTCATCCAGACTTGGAGAACTTGCGACGCCGCTACTCCGCCTGGCTGATAGAGACCAAACAGAATGAGAAAGCAGGGGAATTGAAGGAAAGCGAGGGCGATTATGTAGGAGCAGTTAACTTTTACCTTAAGGCCGGACTTCCAGCCAAAGCCGCCTGGCTGGCCATGAACAGGGACGAGCTCTTGTCCAGCAGTATCGTCACCCGCATTACCTCTGCTCTCATTAAAGAAGAGTTCTATGAGCGGGTGAGTCACACTTCAGTGCACCATAGTGTTTGAAGTTTTGGATTAGAAGCCCTACAAGCTGGCTAACAATACATCAGAGGATGAGAAATTTATTATAAATGAATAAATCAAAGTGACTAAACAAATAAGTAAACAAAAGCAAAGCATTCAGAGTATTACTACATTAATATAGCAGAATAAACATTAGATTTTAATTCGGGAGCTTTTAATACAGACACAGTGCATCCTGGTTTTTGCTAAAAATTACTTGGACACTAAAAATTGCTGTCTTGGATTGGTGGATTTTCAACTTGGTAATTTTTATTAGTAGTAGGTCTACTAGGACATTTACCTGTAATACAAAGAAAAAAATACAGCTCTAGAAAAAACTAAGACCACTGGAAAATAATCAGTTTCTTATGTTTTTTTTAAATATTTTTTTTTTACATGTATTGGTGCGATGAACAGTTTTGTAAACAAATTGTGTTAATACTTTGGCTAAATAACAGTAAGAAAATTAAGTTTCTGGTAGAATAACCGCGATTTGCAATTACAGCTTTCATGCGTTTTGGCATATGCTCTCCACTAGTTTTTCACTGTTGGGTAACTTTATATAAAAAAAAAACTTTTTCTTGTTACCTGATTCTCAGTGGTTCATGTCTTAAGATGTTTTTTGTGCTTAAATGATTCATATGTCACTGTGTGGCTTTTAACAAAGAAAAAACATTCCTCTGAAACTAGTCATGTAGAGGAACTGGTCTGAGCTAAAAACTTGCCAGAAACGAGAGCCAAAAAGTCTTTTAGGAAGCCTGGAGAAATATTCCTCAAAACCTCACGTTTGTTTAGACTATCCTTTCATTCTACATTTTAATCTCTGGTGATGATAATGATGATGATGATGATGTAAAACTGGGTTGACTCTGAGTGGTGTATTCTGATATTTGTATTTTTGTCTTCTCAGGCAGGTGACCTTTTCAAGAGGATAAGTAATAACCAGCGTGCTCTAGATAGTTACTGCAAAGGCAACGCTTTCAAAAAGGGTGAGCAAATGTTTATGTAGGTCACACTGTAAATGGATTCATTACAGATGGAATATGAGCAAAAGATATTCGCACAACACATGTATTGTTCATTCCTGCAGCTGTGGATCTTGCACGCGTGGCATTTCCTTCGGAAGTAGTGAAGCTAGAGGAGGCCTGGGGTGACTATCTAATCCAGCAAAAACGAATGGATGCTGCAGTCAATCATTACATTGAGGCTGGGTAAGAGTGAATTGATAGCAATGATGCTGAAAGTGTGTACCATCTATACATGAAAATATTAGCTTTATTCTCTTTATCTACTTTGCCTGGTCACACACGTTAATATTTCATTGGACATTCTTTGGATTTGATTCTGGTGTGAACTTGCTGTGGCATTGGTTCAACAATAAACTCTTGTACTGATGATGGTGGAGTCAAACTGCTCTGTAAGGTCTGGTCCAGTATATCCCAGTGCAGACGTTCAGTGCGGTTAAGGTAGAACTTTCCATGGATGAAAATTATTTGTCATTCTGCAAAGAACCACTCTTTCACAATCTGAAATTGGAATATGCCTGAGCGATCATGGAAAAAAAGAGCCAAAGACTCCAAAGATGGGATAACCTGGTCATTCAGTACATTCAGGCGATCTCTAACAAGTGAAACCATCCTATAGCCACACAGCTGTTTAGTCTCAATTGGATCACAATGTATATATATGGAAATCCTTTCACTATTAAACATAGCTCTGATTTCTACTGGTCATTTTTTTAATCATGTATCTTAACCAACTTTTTTTTTTCTGACCACATTTCTTCTGGGAAGTTGGGATATATTTGCAGGGTTTATTGGAAAATATGCTGTATGGTAATATTTATATATAATAAATAATATTTATATATAATATTAATATATAATAAAGGAAAGTCTGTTGCTAATGCTGGAATATTGACAATTTCTGAAAGAAGGCATTTTCTGTTTATATAGAATATGAGAGGAAGGATTAATACCAAACTTGTGTATAAAAGTACAAGTGGCCCTTATACAAAAAAGACAGCTGTATCTCCAGAGGTGGAGACTGTGTAATACTACAACTCTCTTTGAGCTACCACTTTCACATACCATTAAATATATTGACTGACACGTTTTATAGGTATAAACTTTTTGCTTGCTTTTTCACCTACACTTAATATTTTTCTGATGAAGGTGTGGTTCCAAAGCAGTCGAGGCAGCGATCGGGGCACGTCAGTGGAAGAAAGCTCTGCACATTGTGGAGTTACAAGAGGACAAATCCTCAGCCAAATACTATTTAAAGATCGCGCAACACTATGCCTCTTTGCAGGAATATGAGGTAGGAGATCACATTGACATGATTGCATTCTTTTCAGTATAGTGGTTACTCTAACCGCTAATCCCTAAGACATCGTCCATCTTTATTCATACTACTAAACTGATAACTCTGATTTATTTAATAAATGGGAATATTGAAATCTGGTTTAGTAATGATGAAAAGCTGTTCCAGTGGCACTAGGTATCATCTGTCTCAGTGCTTCCTCTACCCTCACTTCATTTTGCTCATTTTATTCTAGGCTAATATTAAAATTTTTATTATTCTTTATATCTATATGAGTTTTCAGTTCATCATGTTACATCGTTACATTATTAGATTCGCAAATGAACCGAGTAAATTCCTAGCTCGCTGCATGAAAATAGATGGAAAAATACCTTAGTTGCCTTTGTTCAACAAACAATCAGAATCAGAATTTCCGCATAAATGTCTGAGATACAGAGGCTTTAGAAGAGGCTCTACATTTACTGTAAAAATGAGTGCTACATTCACAATGTTCAATAAGTTTCAAGTTGCTTTTGAACCCTTGATGCTGGATGTGGTCCAGATAAATTGGCAGGGAAAATATTTAAAATATATATGCCCCTATATAATTATGTAATGTAATGTAATATAATGTAATGTGTTTAATTTATCAGGGCCTAAAAACCTTAAAGAAGCATATAACCTTGGTGGCAATTATATATAATTCCTCTGGGAATCTGGTTTGGTTGAAGTGTAGGGGTGAATGGTGTTAGGCCCAGATTTAGTTTTTTTTTCTTTTCTTTTTGGTAAAACTCCCTGCTGTAGCAGATTGTGACTGCTTTTCCATCATGTTTCCAGGTAGCGGAACGCCTGTTTGTGAAGGGAGGCCATATCAAAGATGCTATAGACATGTATGCTGAAGCGGGGAGATGGGAGCAAGCACACAAGGTAAGAGTACGAGTGTGTTCGTGAAGATTATTTCAAACACAAGCTGAAACTGGCCAGCAGAAAACCAAAAATGCAACAATGTCTGAATGTTACTTTTACTTTGTATGTGTGTGAAGCTGATTTCTTTCTAAACTGCCCTTCTTTTAAATCCAGCTTGCTGTGACATGCATGACCGAGGATGAAGTGTCTGCTCTCTACGTCAATCGAGCTGTTGAGCTAGAGAAGGAGGGGAAGTACAAAGAAGCTGAACGGTACACTCACTAAAATGAATATGCGATTATTTCGCTTATTTTGTGCCGTCCATTTACACTTGGCGCTCACAGGTTTTTTTTAATTGTATAAATGGTTTCTTTGTATCAAGCAACCCTTTATATAAATATCATATAGATATAAATAATGCATTTCTACTAATTTTTGGGTTGAAGTGTTCTTCATGGTTTTCAGTTATGGTAAATGAAGAATTTTAATTGAGGTTTATTAATGTGGGAACAAAGATATCAGTGTTTGTTCAACAAAGCTAACAATTATATATTTTTCATTAAAATCTGATTTATTTTAAAGCTGTTTAACACATATTACTGCAGTATCACTTAAGAAGTTTACCCCAGGTACTGAATGATGCCACTGCTGATTCGCTGTGTTTAACTCTTTTTAACTTAAAAGTGTTGGAAATTCAAATTTTTAGGATAATAATTCTAGATGATCAAATCCTTTTTCAGGCTGTTTTGCACTGTTGGTGAGCCTGATATGGCAATCACCATGTACAAGAAGAAAAAGCTCTACGATGACATGATTCGTCTTGTTGCCAAACACCACAAAGAACTCCTGAAGGAGACTCATATTCACTTAGCCAAGGTAAGATTATTAATGAATAATTCATTAATATAATGTTAGTCTGGCTCCTTATTTAAGGTATTATTTTACTTAAACTAGTTTAAAATAGTTTACTTTTAATCTTTTCAGGAGTTGGAAGTTGAAGGAAGGTTCCAGGAGGCTGAGCATCACTACATTCAGGGTCAGGATTGGAAAGCAGCAGTCAACATGTATGGCACAAATGAGATGTGGGAGGAAGCATATAGGGTAAGCTGTCACTGAAACGACACATTCCTTTAGGACAATGTAGGTGTGCACTGATAGACACCTTTTTGTGTGCCGAGGATAATTGGTTTGGAAAGAAACTTCATGTTATGCTTTTATAGTTACACTCATGGTTTTTGAGCAGCTCTAAACAGAAAATCCCAGCTCTAAACATACTTCCTGTATGTCACATACAGTACCCAACTATCATTATAAAGATGTGTTAGTATGTTATGTTGCCTGCAAGATGAGAAAATAATTGCCTTTTTAAATCTTAACATTGATGTGTGCATGGCAGGTGTCAAAGAGTCACGGGACAGTCAGCGCCTACAAGCAAGTGGTCTACCTGTGGGCCCGAAATCTAGGAGGAGAGACAGCTGTTAAACTTCTTAACAAGTTTGGCCTTCTGGAGGATGCCATCGATTTTGCAGCTGAAAATCGGTAAGGAGCTTTACTGGATTTACTATCACTTACTCATTCGATTTCACAAAGGCATAGCAATGTTACTGTATGTTACGAATGTTGCTAGACAAGAATATTGTCTTTTGATTGTTATTGTAATGTGATCAATCCACCATTAGTTTCACAGAACAAGAAAAAAAGCAACCCTACAAACCTTTATTGTGTGCACTTGTAAAAAACTTTTTAATGTCACTTGTAAATTTCTATATACAGTGGAACCTCGGATTACGAGCATAATTCGTTCCGGAAGTGGGCTCGTATTCCAAAACACTCGTAA
>JAQQZT010000012.1:28439418-28458877 GCA_030068275.1 Clarias platycephalus | reverse complement strand
AACAGTGACATAATCGATTATGGCACTTTGCCGCATCGATGCTGAATCGTTCATGCCCCGCATCGCGATGCATCGCCAAATCGATTATTGTTGACACCTATAATGTTTAATGCCATTATAGGTTTTATATAAACAGATTATATTCTGCATTTGAGCTGGAATGCCATATTTACGTACCTCTACATTCACAAACTGAGAAAAATAGCACTACCAGCATTATTCTTCAACGAAATCTTGTCTGGGCTTATTTTTATTGTATTTAGTATGTTATGACCCTGTTCTACAAGGGGCGTTCAAACTGGGAGGCGTTAAAAACGATTGACATTTACAGAAGACTGCAAGAACAGTATGGTGAAAAGCTGTTGTAAAACTTGTGAATGGTGCAAATGATTTTAAGAAGGTCGTACGTAGCCTCCGAGTGGCGCAGTGGTAAAGTGCTCGCCCTATCATCCGGAGATCGCTGGTTCGATCCCCGGGTGACGCTGTAACCTCTCGCAGCCGGAGGACTAGAGAGAGCTGATTGGCCGAGCTCTCTCAGGGGGGGAGGGATGAGAGGTACCTGCGCTCCCACATTAATTACGGCTCTACAGCCAATCAGGAGCGTCTGTGAGCTCGCGCACGCGGAAGGAGCGGCTAGCGCTAATGGTGCGTGAGCAAGCAGTTCGAAAAGATGCGGTCGGCTGTCGTCACGCGGTTCGGAGGAAACGCGTGATAGTCTTCGGCCCTCCCGGCTGAATGGTAGTAGTAGCCTTAATGTGGGAGCCCCCTAGTGACGGGGAGGAATTGGCCACGACTAAATTAGGGAGAAAATCGGCGAAAAAAACAAAAAAAACAAGGCCGTACGTCCGTGAAAGATGATCCCGACTGAGGTGGCTTGGAGCCCACTACCATCATTCCTATGAACATTGAGCATGTGGAAAGCCTAAACCTAAAAATATTTTTTAAATAATTTGTCACCCCCTTGCGGAGGAGATGCATCTGTCTGCGGCAACTGTACACGCAATAATTCACAATCACCACTAGCACATTACAGAACCTCAGCTGGGAGTTATTGCCACATCCCCTGTACAGTCCTGACCAGGAATTCCTGGGAGTTCCTGGGAGGTCAGCGTTTCAGACTTGGAGAGGCAGTTGAATCATGGCTCTAGCATACGGAGTAATCTTTCTACTTTGATGTATCCAAGCACTAGTGAAACGCTGGGATAAGTGCATTAGTGTAGCAGGGGATTATATAGAGAAATAAAGGGAGTTTTTACTGTCTGTAACTCTGCCCAGTGAAAAAAGTCAATGACTTTTAATGGTATTTTCCACTCTTGTGAATGATTGTCTGTAAAAGAAAAATTACTGTTACAGGGGTTTCAGCACTTAATTGCTGTAGATCTCTCTAGTCATTTCTTATTACTGATTTTTTTGTTGTTGATGGGCTGCAGGTTACCCTGTTCTCCATGATAAAATTGAGTTCAAAAGACCAGGCATGGCGGCTAACAAGGACGACTGGAATAAATTCCTGATGGCTACCAAGGTAAAATATTTATATTAATTTAGTTAACTCTGAGATGTTAGATAATAATGATGCTATGGAAGTGTTTTTTCATTTGAAAACTTTAGTTACATAAGTAATTATTAAGGGATAAAAACATATTAATTTAGAGGTAAATGCAAAACAATGTAAATATGTGCAAATACAGGTTGTCCCCTACTTATGAACAAGTTCCATTACAGGAGCATGTTCGTACATCGGACAAAGTGAGCCTTGTATGCCTTTGACACAAATATATAATATAAAGCATACCAATCCACTTGACTAAATCTCTCCCCTTTCCCAACACTACCATTATGTGGTCCAAAACTATAACCGTGCCTAAGGAAATGAATCTAAGTGAAATGTCTAAAATTAAAATTTAAATAAAACATTTGAAAAGAATCACCCAACAGGAGAGGGGTTATTGTGTAGGACAACTTTCACACACTCACGTGCGCACGCACAGACACACACGCATGCACACGCGCACAGATGTTGACTTTACTTAGACTGCAAACTAAATTTGTGAGGGGTATCCCTAACTCCATTCTGTCAGCTGTTTTCCACTTTCTTGGACTGTGAACTCTGCTTTGTTGAGGATATTTAGTGAAATTAAGATTATTCACCGTTGGGGCAGATTTACAGGACAGCTATTTTCTATCATTGTGTTTACGGACTGATTCATTGAAACCGGTGAGGCCGAGTGATTTCTCTTGCACCCCCACACATACAATATACTGGACATTGGACATTTTATACGTTCATTTACACACTGAAAATATTGTATATACTGTAATTGTAATAGTGCACTGCCTTGTCTATTTGTGCACAAAACGTAAGCTAATTCCGCGATTTGTTCGCATCTACGAATGGTCATAGGATCTATCTGCTCTATGTACGTATGTATCTGCAGAATTTCGTAACTTGAATGTTTATAAGTAGGGGACTACCTGTATTACTTTAATATCATTCATCGAATGTATAATGCTGAATTTAGCATAAAATCTTATTGTGATATTGTCTGTCACATGTCCTGTAGACCACTCATAGTCCGGAGTGTCAAGATGTTCTGAACTTCATTGCCCGGTGGTGTGGAGGACTTCCAACAGCTGGATACACCTTTCAATAAGGCCATGCTTCGAGGCTTATTCGATCTGAATCTTGTGATATCTGTATTATTTATCTCTCACTATTTCTTATCCTTTTATCTCTTTTAATCTGTTGAAGATACAAAGAGCTGTTTCTATATAAGATCACACACATACACACACACACACACACACACATATAAAACAGAAATTCTATTTGTCTTGTCTTTGTGGCCAGCTTGTTTGTGTCACTGTGTCGCTGTGAGGTAATAATAAATCTTCATTTGTTTACCATCATTAGGCAGATGTATGCAGGGCGAAGTAAACCTCTAGTTTTAGATACTGTACGTTACCTCTTTTAGAAGAACAATAGAATGGTTTGTGTAAATGTGTTAACATTTAAATTCATGGAGGCTGTATCTGTACAATATACTGTATGATAGTACTTTAACACCCAAAGCCAAATATATATTTGGAAAAAACAATATATATGGAAAATTATGAAAAAGTGTACATGGATTACAAATAAAAATAATTTCTTTACTCTTGTCCTGGGATAAAGATATTATTTGCCTTTTAATAAATTTATGCTCATTGCCAATGTGGTGACCATTTCACGTATGGTTGAAAATTATTATGCCACATAACATTGATGAGCTTAGACCTGACCAACTGAAGCCACATGAACTATTGCTCCAGAAGTCCAATTATATATAATTAACATTATAGAACAGTTAGTTCCAACTGAGTAATCTGACGAGAGGGATTTCTTGGATGGTGATACATATAGTCCCAGTGCTGTTATGCTCTATATCATTCCACATCACAGGTGTTCAATCAATCGTTAATTATACAAACTGTCAATCGCCAGAATGAGTGAAAGTAGGTTGGTATAATCCAATGTGGCCAGCCGTGACTTTTGTCAGCAATATGTTGTGGATTGTCTCTGGATTTTGTAGTATCGGTGCTTGGATACCCATGATCCTTTCACCAGTCATTTTCAAATGTTATTATATGTGTTTTTGTATAAAACCAGTAAAAATCATCTGATCGTAGGGTTGACACAACTCCAAGAGGGAAAGACATAAGAAATTGTTGCTGCACATCAATTTTATAAACCATTTACAAACCATTTAGAGTCCAATGTTGTACAGTGAGAAAAAGTATACATAAGAGGAAAGCATTCAGTACCAGCACATTCACCCCAAGGTCAGACCATACAATGGTCAGAGTAATTCAACAGTACCTGGGCACCTTGCAGTCAATAAGCCAACCATGAACTCCTCTGTATATCTGAGTATTCTAGAGTCAAATGTGAGACCATCTTTCTGACACCTAAGGCTTAGTCAAAATTGAGTCACGCAACAGGACAATCATCTGAAGCACATCTTAAATCTACATAAGAATGCTGAAAAATATCAAAGAATCAAGGTTTTGGAACGGCCTAGTCAAGGTACAGACCTCAACCCAATTGGCATATTGTGGTGGGGACCTTAGAGAGCTGTGTATAAGTGAATGCCCAAAAATCTCAACGAACTGATACAATGTTGTAAGGAAGAACTGTACTATAAATTCCTCCACAACAATGTGTGAGATTGATAAAGTCATACAGGAAACAATTACTTCAAGATATTGCTGCTAAAGGTGGATTTTTTACTTCATTTTCGTTAAATAAATAACTGCACAGTGAAAAAAGTTATATAGTGTTGTTCATCTGAGGTTGTGTTTAATGCGAAGACCTGTTACAATCAGATTATTATGTTTCTACACAAAAACACATTTAGTAGAATTAAAAGAGGGGCACTAACTTTCTACTTTTTCTAATCACTGTTAATGTGTTAATGTTATGACTGATACATGTATAAGACAGTATGCACATATGAACAGTTGTACGGACTTACAGAAAGATTTGGTGGCAGCACCAACAGTTTCACTCTGGAGTACAAGGCACATACTGAACACTGAAGGTCACCAAAGAAGACCTACCCCACTACTGACCCGAAAACACAAAAAAAATTGGCTCCAATCTGCTAAAAACCATATGAAAAGACACAGAAGTTTGGGAAATCTGTTCTATGGACTGATAAAACAAAACTTGAACTTTGGGCCTATGAATCAGTGCTGTGTTTGGACGAGAAAGAATGAAACATATGCGTATAAGTGCACCCTGCCTACAGTGAAGCATGGTGGTGGATCGGTGATGCTCTGGGGCTGCATTGCTTCCTCTAGCACTGGAAACCTGCAGCACGTAGAGGGCAAGATGGATGCAATCAAGTTTCAGGAAATCTTAAAGAAAACATTGTGCCATCTGTGAGGAAACTGAAACTTCGGTCTCATTGGACCTCCCAGAGTCTGGGTTCTAGAGTGGCCAGGACAGTCGTCTGACTTGAATCCAATAGAAAATCTTTGGTGATATTGTGAAAAACGTAGTTGCAGCACACAAACCCAAGAACCTTACTGAACTAGAGGCCACTGACCATGAGGAATGGGCTACGATCTCTCAGAAGCTAGTGTCTGGCTATACATCACATTTTCAGCAGGGTATAATAGCTAAAGGGGGCTCTACTAATCACTGAAGATGTTTCTCCTCAAGCGATTGAATAATTTTGATACTGTAGAAGTCATTAAAAGTAACATTTTGTGTTGATGTTTAGCTATTTAAACTGCTCTTGTTTCACTTACAAACAGCTTCAAGTTAGTCATTTTGTCAAAAAAAAAAAAAAAAAAAACTATTTTCCAATGGGGGTTGAATAATTTTTAAATTATTTTGAAAGTGAAACTGTATATTGTGTTCAGAATGTATTATTCTATTTTCATGTATTATTCTACATTCCCTCTAATTTCCATATTATCCACACATTATTCTTAACATGTCTTAATCAAAGAAAACGCATACTCCAAACACCATTTTTCATAAGCATAAAATTCAAGATTGTCATTTTCATTATACAGAACTATATCAGTGTTGGTGAATGCACGAGTTTCCTTTTTCAAAATTAGATTTCCCTCTATGCACATACATAACATCTTTTATTTCAATGAACTGGATTTGGTTAACAAAGTACTTTAACAAAGTCTATACACACATTGTACAGTCTAACATAAAAAAAAATCATGTATTAAAAATGTGTTGGTTTTTTGACACATACTGTAGTAGTCATACTCAGTCATATACAGTATTAAAATTATAGATCTGAATGAAACCTAGAGTAGGAACCCCTTACAATACTGATGCGGTCTATTTGTACTCCACTGTCTATTGATCTTTGTCCACAGAACTAGATGTAGATGACATGACAGTGTACACCAAAGTTAATACAGCATGAAACATCACTGATACAGAACCTCTAGTCGAAAACACTCTAGTATTATCCACATGGACGACAACACATGCGGCAGGTTACTTACACACAATAGTGCTGGAAACCAAAGTGGAAAAAAGAGAAAAAAAGAATTTGATGGCAATCTAAGGAACTGGTGATGAGATAAATAAACAAGGTAAATATTGTGAGGAAAAATATACTTAAAAAAAAAAAAATCTCCTGGGGAATGGCCTTCAAATGACGACTTTAGGAGATTACGTAAAACTGACCAGCCATTCTGGAAGAGCATCTTTAGCTTAAAGGGCAGAGGGTTTTTTTTATCCCCAAAACATTTGTTATGGAATAAACTCCATGTACATACACAGGCACAAAAAACAACTCAAAGCACCTTCACACATGTCCATCAACATTTTTTTTTTTTTTTATCCCTGGAGCTATATGGAGGTGCTGTAAAGCTAAACGTCATGTAACCCATTGGCTCCCAAGACCAAGGATCACAAATTCACATTGGTTCACCTAGATGAAGTGGCTTTTTCACCAGGCACATTATTTTCAGTTTGGTTTGACTGCTGTTTTAGGCGTAAAGCAGAAAAGCACAGTTTTCTTGAGTCTCCACTATTGCGGTAGTAAGGATTAAACTGTACACCTCTGACTGCCATGTCGGTCAGACCCTGTGCAACACAAACACACCTAAAAAACACAGATATTTAAAAAAGTAAAATGCTTAAAAAGGGAGTTGAAAAGTGTCACATATCAGAGGAATGGCTTGGTGATCATTCACATCTCTCTCAGCTTGAGGTTGTGGCCTCATTCCCTGGAGCCTCTGCTTCTGACTCACTGCTGGAGCTCTCACTTGTACTGCTCTTGCCGCTCTGGCTGTCAGTGCAGTCTTTCTCCTTTGTACTCAATTTGCACTTTCTGCTCTTTTTTTCATCATTTGTTTTCCTCTCTGATGTTTCTGGGCACACGGATTCACTCTTCTGAGCATCAGCTGGAGGCTGTTTGTCCTGCCGGGTGCAGGGATCCTGGGGGAAAGGGAGAGCCGGATTTGGTGCGGGCGGCTTCTTTGGCTTGAGCTTTCTGCTGGAGGTGAAACTCTTGGCCTTGGACGTGACCACAAACCAGTCCTGGTCACAAGACAAGCTTTCAGGTAATCCTCATGTTCTGGTGACTACTTAGCAACTGGTTATCCACACAGTCATAAATATGATTTTCTAAATACTGAAATACTTTCATCTGTAAATACAGTAGACATACTAAGATTTATGGAAAAATGTAGATAAAGCTCACTACATTTTAAAGGGAAAAAGGTGGGTAAAAGGGTAAAAGGCTCTTTTACCTGGGAATGAACAGAGTTGATGTGGTATTTCACACCACTCTCGGAGTTGAACTCTTTCTTACATATCAGGCATGTGTATTTCCCGGCCTGAAAATTGCCCTACGAAGAAAAACTGCATTCTGAAAAAAAAATACTGTATGTCCCCTACATATGAACGAGTTCCATTTCGAGAGCTTGTTCGTAAGTCCAATTTGTTCATAAGTCCAACAAACATTTTCTAGGTACTAGGATACTAACACAATTGGCTACACACGGTATATTACAGTACAGTCAATTGTTCTTGATTTGATCCGATTGATTAAGCAATGCTTTCCATTGTCTTTAGGCTTTTACAGGTTTAGGACCTGCTTTTAGTTCTGAACATCAATTAAAATGAACATGCATGTATTTTTATGAACACTTATTTTCCCCATAAATTTAGTCCTGAGATTCTTTGTGACCCCCAATATGACCCCAGGTGTTTAACATTCACTGAATGCAAGAAGAGACGACTAAATCCACGATTAGATTATTCAAAGTACGGTCCAAGGTAAATTAAAAGTAGTGATTTCTTCTTACCAGGGTGCAAAGCCCCAGATGAGCCTTCAGACCTGACACACTTGTGTAGTAACAGCCACAACCCTGTATAGTACAGAAACAAAATAAGCACATTTACAAGGAAATTTTTCCAAAAAAATGTCTGGACTGCAGAGATATACTCAAGTGTTCAAACCTTGTTGGGACACTGCATTTTTCTGTTCAGCTTCACCTCATTCTTCCACTTTCGCAAGACCTCCTGGCTGAAGGCGGGCAATCCGGGGCGGGAATAACGTAGCTAGCAACAAAGCAATTTTATTGTCATCGTCTAAATAGCTATATTAGGTGAAATACAGTCCATCATCATGTATATAGCTACTGGATATAAAATAAAATACGTACAGCCCATTATCATCTATATAGCTACTGGATATAAGGTGTAATATATCCCCTTCATTATCTATTTAAAAAAAAAAAGCCTAACCCTAAAAAGTACATAAGTAGTACATACTGTAAGTACAAAACTTTTCCCCAATAATAAAAAAGCTGTTATTTACCATTGCCAACAATATCTATCTAGTAATATTTCATCTGATTTAGTTTTTTGTTTCCTCCAACAGGATCCTATCTGTATTCCTATTCAACTTCGTTTGCATGAAATTTAATTGCACACTCATAAGCGTGTTTTAAAAGATGTACAAAGCCATCTGTTGAACTTTGGAGTTAACTAAAAGTTTTACGTGTTACTGTGAAGGGCATGGAATGAAGGTGTGAGATCATTATTATTAAGTAGATTTCAATTGCACACTCATAAGTGCGCATTAAAAAATGTACAGCACCATCTGGTGAATTTTGAGAAGAACTAATGATTTTTCCAAGGTCAATTTTTTTCATGATATAAGGGCATTTTCCATTTCAATTTTAAATTAGCTTATCTTCTCTTCCCATGGACCAATTGTGAAGAAATAAGGCCTATATGTTACCTCAAAAACCGACAAATACACCTATATAAAGCCCATAAAATCCGTTCAGTAGTTTTTACATGATGCGTGCACAAACAAACAGACAGTTGAAAATTCTAAAAACCATCTTGATGGTTCTTCGCAAATGTCTTCAATGTACCTGGCTACTTTATAGTTTAATAGATAGATAATAGATTGATCATGTGTTTAGTACAAGTAATGTATTTACAATTTTAACATCCCTAATATAACTATTGTTTATTATAATAACTCAGGTTAACTTAATATATTTTCAGTAAAGTTTGCAAAGTGGTTCTTTCTTCCATTGTACGAAGATAAATCAAGAAGAACAAGTTTTGCTACCACTCTCATCAGAGAACCTACAGTAACTGCTCATCCTTCTACCTTCCTGTCATCGGGGACCAGGTCTTGCTGCACCTTCCTCTTGGGCCACTCCTTGAACAGCTCCTGGTTGGCGATCTCACGCAGATGAAAAATAGCCACCTGGGCAGATGTGCGTTTGGCCCTGGCACCGGATTCGCACTCCATACTGGATACCATTTGGCCATTTGCCTCAGCCTGTTGGGGTCCCTGTAGGAAAATTTCATCATGTGCTTTTAATAATTCAGTCAGATCATGTTTTTGTTGGGTACCAATATTTATGCTTAATGCATAGAAACAAGCACTGATTTTACTATGCCAAAGAAGTATAGAATTTGGATGCAATATAAAAGATTGACTTTTAGCCCAAAGTAGCATTAAATGATGCTTTTTTGGATGCGTTTCCAAACTTCATCAAACCCTTGTAGTCTTGTGCACCACATGCTGCTTCATATCACATTACAACTTATCAATAATTAAATTGATTGCCTACAATCCTTAACAACGTTTTTCTGATAAACTATAGTAATTTATGTTGTATGGCATCATATATTGAATTGACTTCAGCGGCATGGAAATAAAATATATTAGAATGAAAGTTCCTTATTAACTTCATTAATGACATACATCCAAAATACATTCACTCATAATATCCTCTCTCAGTATGGATGAGGTAAGGGGGCTCACCGGACCGTGCTCCGATCTTAGATGGTACTCCAGTCCTGCTCTGGAGCGATAAGGCTTCCCACAGTGCTTGCAGTTCATTAGGAGCTTCTCCAGCTCAGACTCCGCCTTACCGCATTTCTTCATGTGATAAACGTAACCCATTATACTTGTGAAGCTGCCAGTACACCCCTGAAAAAGCATTAACAATAATGGGTTAATCCAAGCCTTAAAACCTTAAGAGACCTTAAGATTTAAAAGTCTGTGATGGAAAAAAAAAATGTATAAATAAAACAGCATACAGTAAAAGAGCTGTTTGTCTTCAGCTTGTTCAGAATCTATTAACTTAATGCTGCTGTAAAATGCTTACGTACCTCTTTCGAACATTTTAATTTTCCCAACCTTTTTAGCACTTTTCTCAGTTTTTCTTTCACTGCATGGTCGTCCAGG
Source organism: Clarias platycephalus (assembly GCA_030068275.1). NCBI lineage: Eukaryota > Metazoa > Chordata > Actinopteri > Siluriformes > Clariidae > Clarias > Clarias platycephalus. The sequence goes on along the minus strand of JAQQZT010000012.1, from coordinate 28,448,633 downwards.
TCACGCCCATCATCCGGGGTGGGCTGAAGAAAAAATATATGCACATATAAACTTATTTCAATCACTATAACCTTAGCAGTACAGTGATTACTGACATAAAACTGATCTGGGATCTGTAGGTTTATATAAGCATTTTTTTTAGCTTAGAATTTTATTCAGAGATGGACAGAGATGGACTAAAAAAGTTCAACTTTTGTGACTGTTCAGAAGTTTCGATAGACTTTATAGACTTTGCACATTATGTTTGCAGAATGTAATGGATAGTAATGGACGTACTAAAAAGGAATGCACTATTCACTTTTAGTTTAAATTCATTTGTATGACACTGCCATGTCTTTGTATAAGTTGGGTTTGTGTATGTTATTGTGCAACCACATGATGTTTTTAAGGTCTGATTATGAGGGGGCATTCCTACAGTCCAGAATAGACCACAGGAGAGTCGTAGGTGATTAAACTCTAACTGTAACATTTAATGAGTGGAATGTCTGATCCTTGAAAGTCAACAGATAACTTCAGTCACCAACTTGCAGAATAGAAGAATCTTTCTGTGGGAACTGTACACAATCATTTAGGGACACCACTTGCACATTGCATGAATATGGCTGCAACATCCCTTGCACCGTTATTGCCACACCCCCTTATAGTCCTGACCTCGCTCCAAGCTATTTCCACATGTTTGGGCATTAATGGAGTTCCTAGGAGGCCAGTGTGTCTGATGTAAAGAAGGCATTCCGGTAATGGCTCCAGTGCACTGAGAAAACTTTTTACCTTGATGGTGTCCAAGCACTAGTGAAACACTGGGATAAGTACTGTACATTAGTGTAGCAGGGGATTATATTGAGAAATAAAAAGGTTTTTAATTACATATTTGTTTTCTGTTATTCTGCACTTTTTAAGGAATATCGATATATTGAAACCAGATGAAAAATAAGGAATTTTTTAAAACTCTATTTTAATGAATCCGTTATTGTTGTTGATATTTTTTCATTTGCATGTGTTGCAGCATGTTTTTTAAATCCAGTAGTTTGAAACTGTGTCTTTGCATTTTATTTTGATGTCAGTCTGTGAGAAATCTTGTATCTGGCTGTGACTTGCAAATAAACACCAAGGCCACTTTGTGGATAATATTACGATACAAATGGTACAGGACTTCGTTATAATTTATTGGTCCATATCGCCCACCCCTAACCTGACTGTACAATACATTGACCAACCCTTGTATAAAGCCTTAATGTTATGTTATACCGAATTAAAATGCAGTAAGATAATTATTTAGTCCTGTTCAGTAATCTGATAAAAGAAATCAATTGAAAGAACGTACCAGTTTATTGTGGTCAGCCATGAGGTGGTACTTCATTCCAGTTGAAGTCTTTAGTTGTTTCCCACAATGTGTGCATTTAAATACATGCTAAAATAAAGTGTGAAATTAGTCACAGGACAAGCTCGACTACTACAAAGATCCCAGTAATCACCACTACATGCATTTACCAGTTTGCAGGCTACCATATGTTTTTTTAGTCCCTCCACTGTTTTTCTTCCTACACGTTTACACTTGGGACAAGTCACACGGCCCTTGGCTAAAATCTGCAGCTGCCAAGCCTCCTCTTGACTTCCTGTCAAAATATAAAATAACAAGTCACCATTGTATTATTAAAGCTCAGGTATTATACTCCTTTTCACTCCTTTTCCAAACACACTGCTTCAGTGTCTGTCCGCCTCTGAACTGTTGCTTTTTGGAAGTGGTACCTGCTTGCCTTATTTACAAAATAGTAACCTTTTTATTAGATAGTGGCAAAATTGGGCGAAGCTGAACATCGAGTCAGGGGATGGTCTCTTGGTATGTGAGGCCATGAAAGCAGGGAAATCAGATTGGCATGGAATTTTTTCATGCTTTTGTGTGCGTTCACGTAGACTGGAGACCCGTTTAAATGTCTAACCATGACTACATGGTTACAATTTTGCATAACAGTGCCCTGTAAATAAACTTACAGTATGTATGTATAATGTCGTATAGAAACCCTTGCACACTGCCATGTCTAGGGGAACCCTTTCACATTAAACATTGTCCCAACTGCGTGTACAGTAGCCACCCTAGCTAAATTAGGAAGGTATTTTTTTTTACCTGGAGGGTAACTCGGTGTCTCCTTCTTCATGCAATAGATCTCAGACCTCTGAGTTCTGCTGTTAGCTAAGGGCCTCCTCTGAGTGTACTGTGCTACAGGAACTATTACGGGAACTGTGTGGAGGAAGAACATGTGACCCATTAATTAATCTGACAAAAACAACTGATGTTTTACTAAAACAATAAATGCATAATATACAGTAGATGTCTGTATCACTTTTTTAGTATGTTCTTTATAAATTACCTGGCCAAAAAAAGTCACACACTTTAAAATCTCATTTAATTGTCTTTAGTTCTGATTACAGCACACAATGTGGTGGTCGGTTCATGTGTGAAAATTATTCCTCATGCTCCCAGAACTACTCTTTATGCGCTTCCCTACTTACTGTACCCTGATGCACCCATCGCTTTGGAATAAGATCAGTCTGAACTCATCAGACCACATGAACTTTTCCATTTCTTTCCAAAGACCAATCTTTTATGCCCGCTTGCAAGTTTAAGTCTTTTTTCCTGATTAGCCTTTGATTAGAAAAGTGGTTTTCTTATGGCCACACAGCTGTTTAGTCCCAATCACACACTCACATTTTGTGTGTGTGTGTGTGAAAATGTCTTACTTTTAATATTAAACCTAGCAATGGTATTTACTGTTGCTATTTTACCATGCAACTTCCCCAGGTGTTTAAGTGATCACATTTCTGACCACATTTCTTATAGGATAGGATAGCCCCTATATATTATCCTAGCTTTTACATACAGTGGAATCTTTGATTGCGAGCATAATTGGTTCCGGAAGTGTGCTTGTATATCAAACACTCCTATAACAAAGTGAATTTCTCCCATAAGAAATAATGGAAACTCTGATGATTTGTTCCACAACCCAAAAATATTAATATAAAAGTAGATAATAAAAAATATAAAGTAACACAACATAAAAGATGCCTAGCCAACACATAAAAAGGGGGAGAATTAAGAGATTAATGCATATAAAGAATTATAATATTAAAAGTTTCATCTTAGTTTGAAGATTCTGATTGATCACATTCCTGCCTCTCATTATCTTAATTATCTTAATTAGATGTTCCAAATGATCAATTTAAATAAAAAATGCATCCACCAAACACACCCTTGGTAAGTTGCTGGACCTGAGGTTAACCTCCTCTAGAATAAAGTTTACCATTAGCATCTGCTCTGTTTTATTTTGTTGTAAAAATCTGCTCACCTCTCTCTCTCAGAAGCTCCAAACCAGAGTTAACCTTGTCCCTAGTCCTGCATGCAGTGGCAGCACCATAAGCAACAGGTGGTGTTTTCGAGCCGTTCACAGAGTTAGCGTGGACCACCGGAGTGCACGATGACCCATCTTCTGTAGGAACATCTTCAGTGGAGACTGGCTGCAGATCATGGTATCTAAATGGGCATATCATCAAAAGGTGCATTAAAGCTTTAAGGCCTGCCTTTATTTGGTCTAGGACATTTAAACAATGTAGGAAGTTACTGTACTGTAAAGAACTGAAGTGCTTTTAATGAACATGAGGTAACTTACGTATGTTGTTAAATAGATCGAGTACTGTCACTTACTTTTTCCTGCGGTATGTTCTTTTTATCTTTTGTTGACTTGCCTCTTCAGTCTGAAACACAGGACATTAGGGTCATGAACAGAACACAGTCCATGATATGGGAATGCCTAACAGCAATGAGCCTATGAGAACAAAACGTACCATAGATGGAACACCGCCACACACTGCAACCACTTTATCCATAATTTTTGTGTCTCCTGAGTAAAAAAAGAACACAGCAATACTTTCATATGAAGTAGTCTCAGTGCCAGATAATATTTCCATCAGTCTCAGAAACAGAGTTTGGTATACAGTGAAAAGCACACTATATACAGTATATGTACTCTGTAGGTGTGATAGCCTGGCATTCACATATATAAAAGCACACACATATATACTGTATATATATATATATATATATATATATATATATATATATATATGTGAACGCCAGTCCATCACACCTACTGTACATGTAGTTCTTCCTCAAACTGTTAACACAAAGCTGGAAGCACAGTAGTTTGTATTTCTCGTAGGTTTATAATATGATTGCGATGGCAGAACATCATCAACCTATTAACTGTATAATCTGTTAAAGTTACAAATAAAAAAATACTCATTTTTTAAGGGTCATGTTGGTACTATACCTATTTGAGGCTTTCTTTCAGGCCTTGTGATTTTCCTCTTGGACACATAGATGACAGACATGTTCACTGGAGGTGTTTGCTTCACATTCAATACTGAAAGGAACAGAGTGTCAAATGTTCAAATGGTCAAGTGTTACAACCACACTGCATGTTACGAATGTTAACCTTTCAATACAAATCCCCTACTTAATGACCCTGTGTCATTAACAGAACCGGGATGAGCAGACAGTCAGCTCCAAAATATTTGGCACCCTTGATTAAGATGAGTTAAAAGGTGGTAGTAAAAAATGACTTTGTGGTTAATTAGCTTATATACGTATATACACACACCTACACGTCCAAATCTTATTAAAAAAATTTTTTTTCACAAGTTCACAATTATTTTTTCATAATTTCACCAAAAAATCACAAATTACATTACTGACTAGGGCACCTCATACAGTATGATTACAATACCTAATTGCTCATTCGATTTGTATCATGTTACATTGTTTTAATATCATCATTTAAAAAAATATCCTGGTTTGATGTGAATTCTTTTGGATTTCATTAATTTTCTAAACAACCTTAGCAAATAATTCGCACCTACTACACAAGTGTGCCAATGTGTGAATAGTTTAGAGTACCACTTGTAGGATTATAGAGGAACTGCATAATTTTTCCATCACAAATGTAAACATATAAACTAAAATAATAATAATAATAATAATAATAATAATAGTAAATCAGTTTAGCAGTCAGTGAACCAATACATGACTAGCCACACAAAAACCATACATATTGATTCCCCCCATCTCTAATAGTACTGACAAAAACTAAAGTGGAATCTTTTAAATATTATCATAACTTGTTCCATATTCAGACAGTCTAGACTTGACTGCATGGACTCCAAGCAACTTGATGTTGCATGTTGCATCTGAATAACAATGTCCAGGAGATTAGACCTTTTGTCCAAAGCAGTTAACATTATCATTATCACTCATTCGCTTAAATTTTAAATAGGGACTTGGAAACAGTGCTGAATTGTAAAAAAAAAAAAAAAAAAAGGAAAGATATTTACTTTCTTTTTGTTTTTAATTAGGCAGCATGGTGACTTAGTGGTTAGCATTGTTGCCTTGCACCTCCAGGGTCTGGGTTCGATTCCTGCCTCAGGTCTGAGTGCATGTTCTCCCTGTGCTTGTTGGGTTTTCTCCAGGTACTCCGGTTTCCTCCCAATCTAAAGACATGCAGATTAAACTAATTGGCCTTACCAAAATGTCTGTAGGGTGTGAATGAGCATGTGTGTGTGTGTGTGTGTGTGTATGTACCCTGCTTTTGTGCCTTAAGTCTCCTGGGATAGACTTCAGACCCCCCGGGACCCTGTAGACAGGATAAAGTGGTATAGACGATGAACAGTGAAGACAGAATTAGTCCATAAACCCAGCCTGCTTTATGTCAGCAGTTCAGGTTGATGTTGTTGTAATGTCCTGAGGAATGTTTTCCTGACACATATTGACCCCTTTAAGACCAACTGGGAATGCTAATGCCTTTCTGCCGATCCAGATGATGCTCCTTCACCATCTCAACCTGGGTCCATGTGGTCCAGTTCAGATCTGACTCCAGGAGGACATCACGGGGATGTGTGTATGGAAGCTTCAGGAGAATCAGGGTTTACATGTGGTGCAGGAACTAGAGCGAGTCTGCATGGGGGAGGACTGGGCTCAGATCTCCAGCTTCCCCTGAGCAGACTAGTGTGCATGATGGAAGAATCAGGGGGAAGCCTCAGTGTCAGAGTAGCTAAGGCAGGTTACAGAAGACATGTTTTCCACCTTCAGCCTGGGTGCCAATAATTACGGAGCTGTCTGTTTTCCAGCAGTAAGTAACATTATATACAGATGCCATTCCTCTAGAATTCATACTCACATGAGAAGATGCTCGGAGAAGCCTCACACCGAGGAGACACGTCCCATTGTTGTTCGTTTGTTGTTATCAGCATTTATCATCTATCAGTTATGATCAGCGCTGCTCTTTACTCGATATGCAGATCACACACGCAGCGTGAAAATCCACGGAAATAAACCAGACATAGAATATTCAATCCGCGGATCGGAGACGGAGTAAGATGCTCAGGCTCCGCCCTCTCGGCAAGATCAAACGCCTTTGATTCGCTCCTCATCTGTCTGCCTTCATTCCTGTCTGTCTGTCTCACGGTGTACACAAGGACCGTCGTCGACATACACGTTATAAAACACAAGGTTTTTCACCAAACACTGGTGTGTTGCATCATCATCATCATCATCATCACAGCAGCCCTGAGCTCAGGATGCTGTTTAGCCCCGCCCACTCTGCCTGCCTCAGGGCCTCAGTGCCTCCAGCACTGCATTCAGGCTACTGAGCTCCCAGACTGACAAAACTAAACTGTGTGCTTCGTACTGTTTAAAGCAAGATTTATTAAAGTTGCTGCAGGTTTTTAGCTGATCAGTGCCTAGGAATTGAGTCATTTCTTTTTAGATATTGTTGCAATTGAGATTGTTGGAATTTTGAATTTTTACACCATAAAGCAAATCCAGAAACACGACCTACAATGATAAAAAAAAATAAAAAATAAAAAAAACAGCCTTTTTATAAAATAAAATAAAATATATAAAAATAAAGAAATACATTTATTTTTAAAACATAGTATAAAAATTATTATTATTTTACAATTGTGTGAATCTTGTTATAGGCTTTTAGTTTGTGATTATGGTGATGCTTTGTTGTATTATTAATCTGTTTATTTATTTATTTATTTATTTATTACCTGCTATTTTGACGATGTTCCACCATATATGTTAACAATCTATAGATAAGAACCGGATTGAATGGAATGATTGTAACCTGTAGATTGCGGTGATGCGCTGAATCTTGTGTGAACGCTAAATAATTCGAAATAAATTTATGCTACGTTCACGTTTTACGTATGTATTTCTTGTTTATATATTTCTTTTTCAAATATTTTATGACCAAAGTTTTGTTATAAATGTAATATATTAATAAAGTGATAAATCAATAATAATAATAATAATAATAATAAATCAAAGAACTAACGTAAATTATTCCCTTTGTTTTCGCCTCTGTCATCATGGCATCATATTAATGAAAAAGTTTAAAATATTTCTCATAAATTAACATCACATCTCTGAAGCAGCTCTGTTTAATTCACTGATGTTCACCATTATGATTAAAAAACACAATCACACAAAGTATAATGTGTAAGTTTGCGTGCAAAGTGCACACTGCTTCTGTGGTTTTCTTATTAAAGCACACACACACACACACATAAGCCTTCTGTGTTTCTTACTCACTCACTCACTCATTCACTCACACAGATTTTTATTCATCCTCTATACCGCTTTATCCAGTGTACACAGGGTCACACAGCCTGTCCCAAGAGAGTTAGGACACAGGACGTGGTACACCCTGGACAAACCATCATAGGGTAAACCTGGACCATGGAGGTGCAAGGCAACAGTGCTGACCACTAAGCCACCATGCCACCTGGGTATCTTTGGATAAATGTGATAAATGTGATAACATTCCCAGTGGAACCAAGAGCCTAAACATCCTGAAGCTAATCTGTTACTCAGAGGGCAGAGGTTTTATGAACTGAGAGATCTTTACAGGCCACAATACCCCATATAGACCAAGGCAGATGTGAAAGTGATGAAATTTCTATATCTGCTCAAGCTGGACACTGAAGTAAAGTTTTAGACTGACACCACAGATACAGTGCTGTAATGACTGATACATTCAGCAATACTTGCTATGTTAGCCATAATTGAGTGTTTCTATGATGTGATTAGATTTAATTAGATTTGAGAACCTGTTCAGGGCATTGACTTACTCGCAGAAAGAGAAATAAAGCTCAGGAATTTTGAGTGTTTCAAAGTTGTATTTAAAAAATAAAAAAAAAAAGCTTGCATGTTCTTCCTGTGCTTAGTGGGTTTCCTCCCACAGTTGTTCATTTAATGGCTTCTTCTTCACCCCTGTTCCAAATGTAGAGACTAGACCATTCTGAGAACTCCAGGAACCCTATAGTTTGACCATCAGATTCAATAGACCTGCCATAATTGCAGCCTCAAGCATAATTGCAGCCAATTATTATTTACATTTGGTTAAGTAACTAAAGAAGAAATGACTTTTAACAAAAAGTCAGTTGGTGTTGGATAGATTTTTGGATGTTTGCATTTCTTTAGGTTATCTTTGTGTAAAATAATTAAACATGACAAATATGCACAATTTAAAGGAAATTGTCTTCTGAAGCGGTTTCAGAATAGGGTGGGATTTGAAGCGTTTCATTTTTTTCCTGCTATCTTGACCAGATCCCCAATGCCAGCTAAGAAGATGCAGTAGCAGAACCATAGCCTGATGCCACCACAATGTTTTGCTTTTTCCACCAGGCTTATATAAGAAAGGCCTTCCGTCTAACCACTCTACTCATGCATGTGAAAAACATAAGAGATTATCACATGCAAAGAGTTAACCAGTTCCTGTAGGTCTCTTGGAAGCCTCCCTGATTACTTTTTTCATTCAGAGAGATGTTCTTCTTTTTTGTGATGTCACTATGGTACTCCAGAACCTCCATTTGTTGATGATGGCCTCCACAGTGTTATCTATTGTCTGATGAGACAAGTTCTCGCTTTAAGGTAAGTGAAAAAAATGAGATGTCACTAAAATAAAAAATTCCACCGGAGGGCTTCCAGAGCATCCTGCTTTGTGTGTGTGTGTTTGTGTGTGTGTGTGTGTGTGTGTGTGTGTGTGTGTGTGTGTGGTGATATAAGATCAGTACAGTATATGGTGATATACAAACCGGATTCCAAAAAAGTTGGGACACTAAACAAATTGTGAATAAAAACTGAATGCAATGATGTGGAG
>JAQQZT010000012.1:28429290-28439318 GCA_030068275.1 Clarias platycephalus | reverse complement strand
CATCTCCACATCATTGCATTCAGTTTTTATTCACAATTTGTTTAGTGTCCCAACTTTTTTGGAATCCGGTTTGTATGAATAAATTAGGTTTAACCAGAATTTCTGAAAATTAATGACTATTTTGTAATTAATTGCTCATGTTTAGTCAAATACCCACTCAGTATCAGTAATTATTATTTTGTGCTAAAAAGGCATTTTCCCTCCTTTTCATTTTATCGTTACAATTACCAGTTGTGCCAACTAGACAGTTTGAGCTCCTTTATTTTTGCCTATCATTGTTAAGATACTAGATATTGACCAAAATTTTGTATCATTACTGTGTCAAATTTTTTATTTCCCCCTTTTCAGACTGGAGTAGAACCATCTTAAAGCCTAGAAAAAAACTGTTTGAAAGAAATGTCTGATTATTCATCAGAAGAGGCCATATTTCTGGTCAGTCTGAGGGTGGACTGTTCTAGAGACTAATAGCTAGGAATTCTAAAATCCCCTCATTTACTGTTAGCAGAATAATAAATTAGTTTTTTTACCTTAAAGGAGGTAAACTATCAGTGGAGTCACGAGCTGGTCGAGCCCTGGGCCTTTTGGAAGGCATCTTCTTGCTGTTCATGCTGATAAAAACAATGCTCTCATTGTATTCTTAGGACAACTGTTAAGTCAACTGAGTATTCCACCCATCCATCTAGGAACCTCTGTAGTCCAACTATGGACCGTGGAGGCAGTGCTGACTATTTAATTTATTCATGTATTTACAACCATGGTAGGATCTTTGGTCAAAACCTACATGGGCATTTGCACACTACAGGTAATTTGGGAACGCCAGTTAGCCTAATCTGTATGTCTTTGGATTGTAGGAGGAAACCAGAGTATATGGAAGAAACACACCAAGCACGGGGAGAACATGCAAACTCCATGCATGGAGGTGCGAGGCGACAGTGACAACCACTCCGCCACTGTGCCGCCAACTGAGTATTAATAATGTAGTAATATCTAAACCTTTTGGATTATCCCCAAAATCTAACATGCTTTGGTGCACACATTTTAGCATTGAAATCTGGGTGCGTGTGCATTTCTTTGCATGTCTGTGGATCTTCTTCTCATATCCTGTGATGAACAGACTAAATTGGAAAATTCTATGAGGAATAAACTAAGCGTTTAAAAAAAAAAAATGTATTCTTCATTTTATTGTTTGTTGTAGGTCAATATTTCCTGTGGACATTATAGCTCAAACATTTAATTAATTAAATAATTAATTTATTGGTTAATTATTATTATGTGGTTAATAAGTTACTTGATGTGATGACGCTAGAGTTACACATTTGTTTAGGTTCGACGAAAGAATCGTTTACTGATCCGATTCCGTCAGTTCAATGAAATGGTTCACTACAAAAGATTCGGTTCGTGCTCGCGCCGCACATCACTCTCCGCTTTTTGCTCGCGCGCAGGCGACACTTAGGCACCCGAGAGCTCGCGCCCTTCTCATATCTTTATCTTTATATTTATATACACCTGTATTTTTTCTTTAGCAGAAGATGGAGCAAACAGAGACGGAGGTGAAGGAGAAAGGAGTTTCTTCCTCTCAAAGCGGAGTTGTTGTGCAAGTTCGGGAGAAGAAGGGAGCTCTGCGCGCGGCCATCCCCTACATGCCCTTCCCTGTAGCTGTCCTCTGTCTCTTCCTCAACACCTTCATCCCAGGCCTGGGTAAGAAACTCACGCATCATGGAGCAAGCTTTATTTTCATTATACACACATGTCTGTGTTCTCTTTAACACCTCTTAACTTTTTCTTTTTATAATACTGAAAAGAACAGCTTCATAACCAGTGTATGTGTGTGTTTGAATTGATTGATTCTACTTTTTACATGACTAATTGTCTACTAGTTTCCTCCTATTTGTAATGCATAAATTTAAATGTATAATTAATTTACTGAAAAACACAAACCTTCCCTAAAAAACAATGAATACTATTCAAAAAAATGAAAGTTTTTAAATGCAGATTTTGATGCATTTGTGTGTTTAGCCAAGTGGCTAGAGCTCATTATAATAATTAAGGAAAAAAACACAGCTGACACGAAGCTGAAAAGAAGGAGTAAACAGTAGCAGGTTCTGTAAAGAAGGACTGTAGAAAGTGGCACTGAACAGTTTTTAATCAGAAGAGAGTTCACACGCAGGACAGCAGGGTAGAAGATGGCAGCAACTTAAAGATAATATTGTGATGAAAATCTTGTTTATGATAGGGGGGATAAATGCTGAATGGATGTTGGTTCTTTTTTATTAGTGATGTGCTTCCAATGTGCATAAATGTGTGTAAATTTGCACAAGTTAAATGCGCATTACAAAACACAAAAAATACTAAATACTAAAATAGTTACATTAGTTGCTGATGTTGGATGAACATTGGATGAACGTTAGATGAGTGTTGGTTGAATGTTGGATGAGCATTGGATGAAAGTTGGACAAACATTGGATAAGTCTTGGAAGAATGACCACAAGAACAATATTGGCTTCTTAACATTCTAGGAATGTTGTTTTGCCAACCTTTTTTTACAATCAATATTTAACCTATTTAAAACTTTAACCTATTTAAAGAAAAAAAAAAAACCACCATTAAATAGGCTATGTTAGAATAGTACAGCATCAATTTATGTATGATTCAGGTTTTTTTTTTTGCTACTGGAAATGTTACAGATCTGATCTGACCAACTGACCAATATAAACATAACTAGCAATGTGTAAATTGGTCTAAATTATCAGCTGGATCTGTTATACATTAAAGTACCTTTTACTGCAGCACTCAATGTTTTTAGTGTACCACTTTATCGCATCGTGATTTGGTCTTTTCATTTCACATTTTCTTAAAAAATGCTCCAGATCTGTCAAGGGTCTCTTTTGTACAGCCAACTTCTAGTCATTCCACAGGTTTTCCATAGGATATAGCTCTGAGCTCTGATTGGACTGTTTCGGAACACTGATCTTCATCTGAAGCCATTCCTTGTTAGCCTAGATTTGTGTGAGCCACATGGCTTGAGATAATTTAGGTGATATGAAGGAGATGAGCAAATGTTCTGCAGCAAGTCACCAGCGCTCACCAGATAAGTTCTACTTGCTGTCAAGATTTTTTAGAAATGTTTTGTTCTTGGTAAAGCATTCGTCATACCCGTTTCTCTGCTTCTTAGCAATGGCCTTCATGATGTTGGTACATCATGAAACTTGTATGATAATTGTTGCGCTTGAGTTTGAATGGGATGTGTTTATTTGTTTTTCACTTTACCTTCTTATTGCCAAATAGACTGCATAATGCCCTTACAAAGTGAAGATAATGGGTTAGTTAGATGACCTGAGGCCATAGAGAGTTAATAGCAAACAGGCCGTTTGAGCCGAAACATAATAGCAGGGTTAATAAAACTAAAGAAGCATAGCAGCATAGTTGTCATCATTAGTCATAGCAACACTTTTAGTAGAAAGTCCTATATTTATAATTCTAATAATTATTTTAGTAATTATTCTAAATCTAAGTGGCTATAAATGCAGATTAGTTTAAAGCCTCACTTCTTTCTTCCAAACCCTTTTGATGCAGATTTGCACTCTTGCTACTCTGTGTTGAAAAAAGTATTAGCCCCTTCTTTTTTTATACCTTTTTTTATTTTCATATGTTTAATTTCTGATGTCATCAAACTGTTTCAGATATTTAAATCACAAAAATAACAACCGGGTAGACACGAGTTACAGTTCTGAAATGATCATCACTCATTTACTCAAGTAAAAATCTTATCCAACACAACACCAGCTGGCCGTGTGTAAAAAAAAAAAAAAGAGTCGCCCCCGTAATGACTCAGTCCAACAATTAACCCATAGATGTAATGTGTCTTCTAAAACGGGTCACCCCATAAGCCCTTAGCATATTACATCTGGGACATAAAGCGAACACAGCACTTCACAGTATAATGTGGTGGTAGTAGCGTGGTGATGTGGAGATGCTTTGCTGAATCAAGGTGAGTTTCTGTAAATGAGATGCTCTCTCAAACAGAAAAATCTGTGATTGAGACAGATAGGCTGTGCGGTAAGGCATCAATCTGTGATTCAACAAGTCCGTCTGTGATAGGCTTAAAAACACAAACAAATTAAGATTTTGGAATGGATTAGTGTAAATCCTGAAGACCTCTCGTGTGTAATTCTGAAGTAAAGCAATTCTGCAAAGACGAATGGTTGTGAAAAATTGATCTCCAGATACCGGAAAGTGTTTGTTTGCTTATTAAATTTGGTCAGGGAAGGAAGGGGCAATTACTTTTTTCCTCATGAGTGATATACAGTATAGTATACTGGGAATCGAATGACTTTTTTCCTTCAGTAAACAAACTCATCATGTGAATACTAGAAATCATGCTGGAGGACAAATACTTTTTCACAGAACTGTAAGTAGGTTTTTAAGTTTGCAACCTTTTTTAACCATATGAAATAAATGTTAAGACATTAGGAAATCCTGTCTGATCAGAACAGAAACCTTAACAGCTGTTCTTCAGTTCCTTGAAAGTCTCACGTCCATCTGTCACTCCCGATACACTGTGATACTTTATCTACTAGTAGTTACAAAATCTACGGCTACTTTGCATTAGTTACAGTCTGAATTAACATTCCGTTAGTCGTGTGTAGAGGAAATCTGCCACCGCCTCCCACACCGTGACTGTTTGTGAAGACAGATTAGATTGCACCAAGCCTGTCTGACCCCATGGCTTTTATATAATACTATTTTTGTGTGTTAACAGAAGTGTGGACTCTTCTTTTGTCTTCGGATTGTACAGATGCCAAACCGCATGAATCCTTTTTTTACATAACAGACAAAAAGTTTTTTTTACAACTCTCTGCTTTTTTCCCCATTTCTCAGAACTAGACTAAGTCAAACATACACAAGAGTGCTTTCGGGAAATGAAGGATAAATGATGGAGACATGTGTGAATCCAAGGCTCCGTGGATGGTGTTGTACAAGACTGGGTGCTTTTTCCTGTTACCATGACAGCAGATGTTCCCTAAAAGGCTTTTCTGTAACAGGCTCCATCAGTGTTCCCTAATATTTAAGATAACAGCTTTGTAATTCCAGGAATCCGAGACAATCTTGTAAGAATGGTTAATATGATGAACTGACATCGTTCCATTAAAATTTTTTATATCATGTAGCTATACGCTGGCCACCCTGAATGACACAGGAATAGGCAGCAGACATAAATAATAAATAAAATGTGTGATTTAAAAATAGTGTGGTGTCTGCCAGCAGATCTTTTGGGTGCTGTGGGGTGGGGACTCTGTGGCTCAGACTTATTTTTCCAGTGTACCCCATAGCACCCGAAGGAACCAATGGCAATGTCCTGGTGTGCCAGCGCTTGAAACATTAAATAAACCACCATAAATAAAGGATAGCCCTTGCTGTATCATGCAGAAGCTGGGATTGAAAATTAAGTCAAAGGTTCTTTTTACAGCCAACAACACAACATTTCCCTTGTTTCACTTCTGGCATCTACATCCTGCAACTGTTAAAGTGGTCTAAATTCAAAACACATGACTGTGGTGTTCATTGGAAAATAAAAGCAACTCCTGGGTGGAGTCGAGCCCTTAACGGAGAAGGGTCTTATCGTAGAAACTGAATCTAAATAGACGCGCTTATGTTGCTCTGTCGAGTTGGTACTCTTTCTGGTTAAGTCTTTTGTTTACGCCATATTGTTTACTGTCTGGAATTTTCACTAATTTGCAGCTAAAACATTTGCTCTGGTACACTTGGCTATCATAGTCAACACTGTACCAAGAAGGCAGCCAGAGCTAACCATGCTACCACATTCATGCAGACAATATCTGAATCTCTCAGAAAATAGTGGATATCAGTTTTTTGGCGTTGGCCACCTTCAGCATGTCATGTCTGACTCATGTCTGGTCGCACATGCTCAGCTGGCAGATTTAAAGCCTGGCTCAGGGCTGAATCTGAAAGCATGTGAAAGCTCCTTAATCTAAACAGATCGGATACTATGCATCACAATCCACCACATCAAATGTTACATTACCTGTGACAGCAAGGGTTTCCATGTGACTGTGTGGAGATTTATGGCATTTTCACATTTGACTCCAAAGTCTGGTCGATTTTGATCTGTGAGAACACAAATATTCTGCGCTCGGGAAGTGCACTCGGGTCCATTTCAAGAGGTGGTCTTGAGAACGGTACAGCATACATATTCAGGGGGGAATTAAATTAGCTATAGTACCTGAGAAGGGAAATATATTGCTGTTCAGATGCGACGTCATCAGTGCCACGCGTCTTGTTCGAAATCTCTGTGCAAATCAATTGTGCCTAATGTGAAAACAGTCTCATTGGACAGAAGATTCGCCAGATGTGGCAAAGAGCATGTACCCGGCGTGCATGGATACCTAGCTGAAACAAAAACTAATTGAATAAATATCAGATAATACAATTACAAAGCTCAATTCAAAATATCATAATATTATTATAAAAACAAAAAAATATATGTTAATTTTGTTAATCTGGTCCTGTATTTATTTATTTAATAATTCATTAATTGTGTATTAATTTATTTAATAATTGGGGTTATTTAGATCAGACACAGCTAGAGGTCGACTGATATGGCTTTTTCTATTTCTATTATCTAACACTATTCTGTCCTTGCTGGAGGCTGATCCTAGTCTGACCACCCAGGCTCTTATTTTCACAGGTATAGTGAAGAAAGCACTGTAAAACTGAAATAAAGATGTTACCAACTGTCCCCCTTTTCATCAACATAACTAATGTAGTTCAACGGAAAAACATACGCTAGTAAATTGCACTATGCTAACATAACATTACAAATCCCATAGATATGCTAGCACAGCACAGTTTATATTCACTATAAGGCACTAACAAATTGAACAGGGGATTTTTCTTCACACACTACAAGAGGAAGTACTGTATACGTCACATTGCTGCTTGAGGCATGCCAGATTGGTCACCTATCACTCAGTCCTGGTGCAAAAACAAGAGAGAATGTCTCTGTGAATGTGGGTCAACTTACACACCATCTGAACTGTTAGAACATGGGCTCTTTTTATACAGAGCGGATTCGGTGACTGACTGGTCAGATTTGTAACCATTTATGGATTCATATTGGCTTCCACATTTTTTTTCATCAATGATATTAATTTGATTGGGTTTAACAAATAATCCATGAAATTTGTTTGTGTAACTGAGGGATGAGGGATGAGTCAGGACCCTAAACCTATAAATAAACAGAACTAACCATGAAACCCGGTCAGCACTAAGATTGAGAAACAACCGTAGCTAACACAAAGAATAAACAGTTGCTGGGCAACAAATTAAGGAAACTTGGAACATATGATTAGAAGCGAAATGAGAAAAACAGAATTCAGTTGCAAATAAGAATGAATACAAAACAGGAAGCTGAAAAGGGAAAAAAAAAAAAAAACATTCCAATATCAGGGTTGACCCTGACAGAAATACACAAGCAAATTAACCTTGACTTCTAATCGGTGTCTTATAATAGTTATATGTAAATCCCCCATTATTTCTTCAAAGATACTTTCTTTTGATGCCACTGTCAATATACTAAATCTGGCATGAGTCAGTCTTATGAATCTAAACCTAATGTTTGCAATACACTGGAAAGGCTGCTATTAATCTATCTTGATACAATGACATTGCCGTTTTTGAAATTTTGATTAAATTTAAATTAGATTTAAAATTATTAAATAATAGGTTGAGGTAACTTTGAATAACAATGTTGCAAATATATCATTAAAATGATGAAATTTCAACCTTTGTAGCATTTATGCTGCATAAGCCTAATTTATTTTATTTGCACACCCTTCTCCGCCTCCGTTGCCCCCTGACAGCTTTCATTAGAAGATTGCGACAGACGAATGCATAACTCCTCCCTTCTGCCTGAGTTTTGATTTAGTAAATTTAGCAGGTTTAGTTTCTGGTGCTTTTTATTACCTGGAGGAGTTTTTTGTGTGTGTGTTGTTTGACAAAGCAGTATACAGTATATGTATTCCTTAGTCTCAGCAGCAGGCTCCCATGCGATCCAGTGTTAAACATGAGGTGCTGTCATCGCACCACCTGGAGTTCCAGCCTTGCTCATACTGTAGATGTATCTTTCGTATTTCAGTTGTGAGATAAAGTCGTATTTGCAATATTGTGTTGATAGCATTTGTTCAACCTTACCCTAACATCATGTAGTCAGTGCTGGTCTTTTGCCATTTCATCAAGTACTTCTAAATTTTAAACATCCTTGCAGACCGGCAGCAGACAACCAACACTTCTTGCCTCCTTTACTTTTCCGACATAAATCAGGCTCAGCATCACACACCCAGGAGTCCTCAAGTCTGCTTGAGGAGAATTAGGTTTTGTGGAGCAAATTGCTCTTTAACACAAATTAATGCATTGTTTCCAGTCAATAGTTTTCTTTAAAACTCCTCTTAGCAGCCTCAGTAGTCATTAGGGCTATTTTTTTTTTAATCAAATCGCTTGTATAAAATGTTTCAGCCACAATAGAACACTGTGGTGTGCTCCTTTAAAGAAGACGGACTCGTTACATGCGTATCGCAAAGTGTCTGTGTGTTAAACCGTACAGACCAAGCCCTTGAACTAAAGACTAAGCTGGATAATTACCTTCCCACACAGATGGTGCGCTCTGAACAAGGCTAAGGGAAAATTACAGTCATCTTCAGCCTAATGTGTAGGAACAAGGACCCCCTCACCAACCAGCACCTTATTTCTCCTCGATCCTGTGCATCGTTTCTTTATAACAGAGTGGCGCATCTGACTCTGAATGATAGCTGAATAATGTTAAATGAATGACAATTGATTTAAAAAGTGCAACAGAAAGAAGCAAAAGAGTGGGAGACAAGATGTAGGAGACGTGAAGTGGCAGAACGACGGTATTCACGTCACTGTCAGTAATTAGAGCGGCGTTAACAGCCATGCCTATTTGCTGGGTTAGTCAAAACAACCAACACCCACGCACGGGTACAGACGGAAAGACAAAACGGATGACAGGATAAGTTCAGAGGGAGAAAATAAAAATTCTGAAAATGTAATAAAGGGGCTGAGCTAAATGAGGAGTAGTTTAAGAAGTTTTTTCTCACGTAAAGAGAAATGGGTAGAATATTTCCTCAGAACATTTGTTTGAGAATGAGTAAAAACACAGGTATGGATTGGGAAGGATGGAAAGAGGAAAAACAGACAAACAGAATCTTTGCTCGGAAATGGTTGGGTGAAGTTGGGTAAAAAAAAAAAAAACGTAGCATTTCATGTTTCAGTCAGTTTTTTTGAAACTACACAGCTGTGCGTTGTCTATTTGTCTTTCCTCATCTATAAAGAAGGGGATTTCTTTTCCAATGCCTTTTAATGTAAATGTTGTAATTTATGATTCATAGCTGCTAATCGTTAGGATGACAGCATGTCGTTAACACAGCGTTGGCTCGGTAGGAGCCCGGGAGGACCTGTCAACTATAAATTGTTCCTCACCGCCTCCAGGAGAGCTGTTGTTTATTTTCTTTTTTTCCCCCTCTGCTGATGGATCTAGTATATGACTAACAATTAGGAGATACGATTAGATAGACCTGTGCGTGTGAATCTATTGTTTGTTCAATCTGTTCAATTAGTTGAATAGAGGGAGCAATTTTTTATTCAGAATTCACTCACAATTTAGAAAAAAAAAGATTAAGATCAAGATTAAGATGCTCCATGTGTTCTGCTTTACATGCGTGTGGTGAATGGGGGCGGTTCCACTTTACCATGAAGACGGCTGATGCAAGCAGATGTTCTCTGAGGACTTGCGACCGCAGTCTACTACTTAGAAGTTCAGGACTGGAATTTCCTACAGTCTACCTGAGCCTCCAATAACAAACTGGACTCCATGTTAACTTAAAGACATCAGCTGTTATATTGTACTTCCAGCCACCTAACACACAGTATGACTGCAGATCAATCCCTGCTATCCGTTATCACCCAAATGAGGATGGGTTCCCTGTTGAGTC
>JAQQZT010000012.1:28402394-28419067 GCA_030068275.1 Clarias platycephalus | reverse complement strand
AACAAATTCTTTTTCATTTTTGTGAAGCTGCTTTGAGACAATGACGATTGTTAAAAGCGCTATATAAATAAAATTGAGAAAAAAAAAAAAGAAATCTGTATCTCTGTCTGTCTAAAAGTACCGAAACTGAGAGCCCAGTGTTATGTGCTAAAATTAAATGGTGAGTAGTAGTGAAGTTATAAGCAACTACAGTTAAGGCACAAGATTTTTTGGATGAATATAGTGCTTTTTCCCCTTGAGATGGGCGTGGCTATATGCGTCCCTCAACATAGCCAACCAACGTGATAGTTTACCATGTATTGACAGGGTATGCGGAAAACACAGAAACTACAGTAATGCACCTACAAGCCGGCAAAATCACTGGCAGGACAGAAATTTATATACTTCTGCAGTACTTACTGTATATTATATCTACCTGAATATGCTACAACTTGGCATAAACAATGCATAACATACTCAATCTTACTAAATTGTATTTCACTAAATGTGTGAGAAAGTATGTAAAATGGTGGCAAGGAAAAACTCCCTGAGATGGCAGTAGTAAGAAACCTTGAACGGATTTGGACTCAACAGGGAACCCATCCTCATTGGTGATAACGGATAGCAGGGATTGATTTGCAGTCATACTGTGTGTTAGGCAGCTGGAACAATACTTGCAGGAACCCGGCTGGAAGTTATAGCCACATCCCCCATATAGTCCTGACCTCGCTCCAAACCTATTCCCTGTTTGGACCTGGAGTTCCTGGGAGGCCATTATTTTAGACGTGATGCAGGCTGCCTGATCATATAGTAGGTCTGGCGATATCCAAGCACTAGTGAAATGCTGCCTTGAGTATATTAGTGTAGCAGGGGATAATTTAGAGAAATAAATGGAAATTTTACTAAAACTCTGTACTCACATAAAATCTCTGTGGTCTGTTATTCTGCGCAATCAAGGGTCCTGCTTTGCCTTAACCCCCCTCGTATAATGTCAAGCAAACCTGAAGTTATGAATTATTTGCCCAGGGAAGTTAAATGTAGTTGTCATACTGGGGAAAACATTTTTGATGCTGGAATGAAGGTCATCGGATCCATGTGTACAAGATTCAAATTTAATTAGAGTGAAGCTATATTTAGCTACAGTTAGCCCACTGATAGTTCAGTGAGAAAGACCTGAACTGTATGTACGTGTGTGTGTGTGTGTGTGTGTGTTTGTGTGTGTGTGTGTGTGTGTGTGTGTGTGTGTGTGTGTGTGCGTGTGTGTGTGTGTGTGTGTGTGTGTGTTTTCCTCTCTCTTGTACTGGCCTCGCTCCAAGTGTCCCCATCCCACAGTCATTGGTTCAGATTAAGCATGACTATATAAGGAAGCTGAGCCTTTTCAGAGGAACACGTTCCACGGTGGGGATGAGACTAACAGGCACGGCTAAGAAGAAAAAAAATCAACATGAAACATTATTATAATTGAAACCATGACAACTAATGATATGTGTATAGGAAATATAGCTACATGAGAATAAAACATAGATTTTGGACATGCTTTAAATTTGTATCACTCATACAGTAGATGGTGGTAGAAGATACATCTTGATGTTTGTAATATTACTGAGAGTGCCACCAAGGGGCGCTGTCAAACCACCATGAAGCTCTAATGTCCTGCTAACTCTTATTCTGTTCACATAGTTTATAGTTACTGGATTAAAGATTATTATTATTATTATTATTATTATTATTATTAAATTGAGTACATTTTACTTTTCATAAACAATTATACACTGCAAAAAAAAAGTTGTAGGTCTACGTTACTGACACTGCAGAATAATCTGGCATCATCTT
Organism: Clarias platycephalus; assembly: GCA_030068275.1. Classification (NCBI taxonomy): domain Eukaryota; kingdom Metazoa; phylum Chordata; class Actinopteri; order Siluriformes; family Clariidae; genus Clarias; species Clarias platycephalus. The sequence goes on along the minus strand of JAQQZT010000012.1, from coordinate 28,417,255 downwards.
TTATTTACTGCAAATCATAATGTAAAGTCCAAAATGTATACCCAATGTTTATTCACCAATTCCTACTGTACATTGTCTATACTATGCTGATTTAATGTGTGCTTACCAAACTGTACGTACTGTGTCTTGTCAACACAGTATGCTGAGGTATACTGATACTAGTCATGACTAGTGGATACGAGGTTGGGCATAAATGGAATCTAGCCGTCTAGTCCTCAGACAAGACACAGACCACCTAGAGCTAAACTCAGCACTCGGACTGCCCAAATAAAGCTCTAAGTCTCTTCTCTTGTCACTAGGTTACTAGAGCATATCCACCTTCTAATCTCTCCAAATTCAGTTGGTCTTCATTGAAATATTAAATTTAATCTTTTTTTTTTTTTTTTAGTATAGTGCTTTTAGCAATGGTCATTGTCGCAAAGAATAAAAGAATTTTACAGAATAAAAAATTTATTGAAATGACTATGAAATGTGTGTGTTGGTCTTGCTTTCCCGGACTGGTCTTCACGAGAGCCAGTTTCATCATGGTGCTTGATGGGTTTTGCAAATGCACTTGACACAATAATGTTCTTGAAAAGAACTATTCCAGAAAGGATCACCTCCGTGTCTAAAAATAGCAACTGACTGTCATTGTTGTTGTTATATAATTACCTAATTCTATATGTGTTATTGCTTAGTTTTGAAATCCACAGTATTGTTGTAGAATGTAGAAAATAATTCACTAAGCAAAAACAAAAAAATTTTGGAACGGTGATAGATAGATAGATAGATAGATAGATAGATAGATAGATAGATAGATAGATAGATAGATAGATAGATAGATAGATAGAACGTGCACTCCAGTTATATTAAAACTTCTGGTGGCTGCACGATCTTATCAGCACTTTCCATTCAAGGCTACCGTCTCCCCAGTCACTGCTGTGCAAGTGTGAACATATTACATCAGTCCATTTGTAACAGCAGTATGAGTAAAAAATAAATACCCGCTTGTGATTTGCACGAAAGAAGAGTAATATGCACTCACTCACTTTCACTCATCTTCTTTGCCACTTTCTCCTGTGACAGGGTCGCACAAGGCACAAGGCAGGAACAACCTTTACGGGGTGCCAATCCATCGCAGGGCACAGGCACACTCTCACATGCTCTTTCACACACTACGAGGCAAATTTGGGAACACCAATTAGCAGAATCTACATGTTTTTGGACTGTGGGAGGAAACTGGAGAATATGAGAAGCACGGGGAGAACATGCAAACTCCATGCAGGCAGAGCCGAGGCGGGAATCAAACCCGGAACCTGGAGGTGCAAGGTGACCGTGCTAACCGCTACGCCACTGTGCCACCTTAAGCAGCATGCAGTGATTCATTTTTTGTGGTCTGAGGGTGTACCGGGTGCCGAAATGACTCACTGAAGAGCATAAACAGAAGTGCTTGGATATCTGCAAACAAAATTTGGAGTGATACTCGGAGGAAGGTGTACGTTTCTTAAAGAGCATCATTACCGGTGACTAGACATGGATTCAACACTGCGAGCCTGAGTATGGAACAAAAATATCCTCAATCACAGGCCAAGAAAAAGTAAAAAAAATTTAGCCTTGAGCTGGAAAATTGATGCTTACGGTTTTCTGGGATTCTCAGGGGCCAATATTGGAACATAATCAAGAAAAGGATTGAACAGTCAACAGTTGTTACAGTGAGATGCTTATTGAAGAGCTGAAGCCTAATTTCAAGGATTAAACACAAAGGACTGCTATCCAAGTGCATTGTGATCTTGCATGACAGTGCATGTCTGCACTGGGTGATGTCAAATAAAAAAGGTGCATAGACACCTCATAACTCAGGAAAGACCACTGAATCAGAAAATATGTCTAAACTTTTGACAGGTACTGTATACTGTACGGCAAAGACAAAAAGGAACAATACAGAAGCTAATCGTTCATTTACTTTAGAAACATATTGCACAGCCAAGCACATTGGGTTGCAGTATGAGTGTAGAGAAAAATGTACAGTAAGCTACAGAAAGCTCTGAAAGAGGGACACGTGTTCTCACAATACACACTTTAACCCTAACCACTACAATGCTGACGCTGACGCCAAGACATGACTAAAGCATGAGCCGGACTGCAACTTCTCACCGAGTGAAAGAATTCAAATGATCAAGAGAAGATATATTTAGTGTTCTTGTGCAAAATTGTGTAGGACACCCTGAACGCACTCAGTAAAAAATTAGTCGGTTTTACATTGTGTTTTTCAGATTGTGTATTATTACACAGCATCTATACAGTACAATAGCACCTTTACACCAGGGGGCGCCCTACTTCAGACTTCAGCTATGTTTCAACATCAGTTATTCATTTATTTATATATTTGTTTGTTTAATAAATGAGACTTGGCCCCATTTTAAAATTATTTTAAAGCTCATACAGTATTTACATCTTAGCATTATAGACATTAAAGAAAACACACAGAGCTCCAATTTGCACCCGATCGTAACCAGTCCATTCTATGTCTTAATTCCATACCTGAGATAAAATTTCATTTTACACTATTATTCAGGCTTCAGTGAGATGCTTTGTTCCTAGTATGCTGGTGAAAAGAACATGGATGCTTTTCACATTTCTGTACAACATGAATGAAGATCTAAGTGAAACCTCCCTATGCATGACAGTCTGTGATGTACAGTACGCTGAATGGTTACATACTTCCACAGTGGGTTTTTTTTAAAGGATTTTTTTTTTTTTATGAGGGTGATGTCAAATAAAAAAGGTGCATAGACACCTCATAATTAGAGTTAGTTTTGCTCAACTCACTTTAAACAATGATGCTAACTATAAGTTCTATCAGTTCCTTACCAATGATAAAAAAATAACCAGAATAAACAGTAGAACTCAGACATGTCTATCAGTAGGCACTCACAAACAAATCAGGTTTTATTGCTTCAGAAATTTGCTTTCGTTGAACCACAGCCAAATGCTCAGGCCGGCGCTGAGATTTATGGGATTTGAATAGCAAATAGCCACGCAAAACAGAAATCTCCTGGATTTGAACCGGACGCATTTCACTTCACTTGATGTTTTATCAGTCTGACCTGCTTTTGGAATTAATGTCTAAGTGACATTTTAATCATAAACCAGGACTAAAGGAAAGCATCAAAACAAGGTTTACACTATACTGTAGGGCGGGGGGCAAATTGCTGGAGACAAAAAGTGTAAAGTAAGGCCATACTGTGTGGATGAACGAACAGAAGAACACCTTAAGCACTGTAGTCTTTGTGTTTGACCGGAAATCCTAGAAATGTTCCAACACTTTTTGCATGATTTGCATGTTGAGAAGTAAACAAAGAGGTGTTCAGAATCCTGTGGCCTTATGCGCCGCACCCATTTGAAATATGAAACCGTCATGTACAGTATATCAGTATTATTTGTATTAATACATTACAGCTTATAAAACTCCCTATATGAGGTCGCTCAATTTAAAAATAGGGTCATGAGAGAAACTCAGAATCTCCTCTTTTGTTGCATTTGTTTATTAGAAATATCAAAGATGGGTTTGATGTGCTAATGTTTTATAAGTTTCAACTAGTACACACCATGTTACCAGGAACTCAGCAGGCAAATTGGACAACTTTTACCTGTGCACCTACCTCCACTAAACTAGCTACTGTAGCTAGCTGGTAATCCAAACTGCATGTTTATCTGCTACTCTAGACAAGTATTCTGTTCTAGACTTAAAAACCTCTCATGTGATTTGGGGTTTATGTTCCAGTCTTATGGATTTCAAATACTTTTGAAGGAAAGAACAGATTTTTAAAAATAAATTCTAAATGAACAACCGCCTAGGATGTTGAAAAACCTTTGAGTTGTATCAGTTAATGTGAGAGTAAACACTACAGATGGGTTGAAGGACTGCAAGTGGGTTTTCACAGGTATCATTTTGCTAGTCGTTTCCTATCAAGCTAAACAGCTGTCTAACCTGGACTAACCCTGGTAATAAATTAAGTCAGCACTTATAGTATCTTATAGTAATGAGCCATTCATGTCAAAAACCTTCTGCTTGACTTTCACAGTGAGTTACATTTTTAGAAAAACCAGCTACTTTCACAAAGCCAGTATTAGCTTAGCTTAGCTCAGCATAACCTCATCTCTTATACAGCACAATCGTGCAATTCCAGTAAAGTTATTGCTGAGATTTGGGCCTGTTACAATCTTTAAAAATGATAATAATAATAATAATAATAATAATAATAATAATAATAATAATAACAATAAATTACCAAAGGCACAACATAACAATAAAACAATTGTCAGTTATTACAGATAGGCACTACATTATAATAAATATCATATCACCACAACATCCACATCACTAAACATCCCAAATATTTAAAAAACAAACAAAAAAAACAATTAAATATAAATGTAATTGTAAACCTACAAAGTTTAGATTCGAGAAAAAAACCCTGCACAACAAATTCAGAAATAATTTCAATTATGCAAATGTGATCTGTTTCTTCTTCTGTTTTTTCCGTAATGAAGATAAGTTATCGAGAAGTCCCATCTGTGAGTTGAAGGCACGAGCAAGTGATATTGGAACGCTAGCGAATCTGACATAAGCTGTAAGTGGCGTCCATTAACATTACACTGTACAATCTCTACACTATATATACTATACATGTGTGTATACATACTATATGTACAGCCTCTGCATCTTTACATACATACATACAAATACACACAGCAAAGACGGCCCTTCTGTTTGGCTAACAGTGTGTGTTTTTCTTTGTCTGTGTATATTGCGGTAGCTTTCTGTGGTAACCCAGGCAGGTCCTGTATTGTAGTGCGAGTGATCTAGCCAGGGCAGAATAAAGAGAACTCCAGGAAGAGGACGAGGACATGACCTGCGTTACAAATCTGTTTCTTTTAACACAATGACTTCTAAGTCTTCTTGAGGTACTGAATGATCAGTGTAGCTGCAATGTAAAATGTGTGAAATCAGACTGTTTATGTTATTATAGCTTAAGTGCTGATTAAGTATAGAATTAAGCTAATGAGAAGGTGAAATAGGGATTCAGATTAAAAACAGAATTGAAGTACAAGCCGTATCCTCGTCTTTACATTGGCTTTGCCATGTTGTTGAGAATGTCTATGAGGTGGTCGAGGCCGTAGAGGTAGCCATCCTCACGGTTGCCCTCTACCCAGGGGGTATGGTGGTTCAGGACTTGGCCTTCAGGAAGTGGCGTGGTTTTTCCGAAGTCTATCATCCACACTTTTGCTCTTTCGTGCTTGTCGTGGACAAAAAGAAGAGAGCTTCCGATCACCTAAACATGACGACAGAGTTAGTTCTATTGAACAGGAATATGGCTTTTAGAAGTCATCCTTTGACAAAACACTTTCATTTTATGATCCGAACCATTGCTTCCTTTTTCCATAAAAAGGTGATGAATCCTTTGATGAAAAGAGAAACATTTCAAGCCTTCTGTAGGATCATTTCCACTACCTGTTTCAATTCACCTACAAAACCCAATGATAAAAAAAGGTCTACTTTTTGTCAGGCCATCCTCATCAAGTGAGAGTAGGCCACAGAATTGTCATCTTTCCAGGTATCTTTTTCAATGTCCACTCTACACCATTTTCATGATCATCCCTTGAATCTTTGCGTTCTGCCTCACCTTGCAATTCTTATATGGCCATCGGGTTAAGGGGCCTTGCCCAAGGGCCCAAAAGTGGCATCTCAACAGTATTGGGGCTTGAACAACTGACCCTCCGATCAGCAACCCAGACTCTCAACCAGCTGAGCCACCACTGTCCTTTAGAATGATGTCATTATTGCTAAAACGCCGCACTTTAGTGAAACTTGACCTGTAGTCTCTTAGTGAATAAGTAAGCCATTGAGACGGACAGTGCAGTTTTGTTTACCTCATGTGTCTGGAAAAAGGGTGATTTTTCCAGAGTTTCCTTGATCTCCTGTAGCCGGCTGAGATATTTCATCTGCAGAATGAAAAGGAAAAAAATTTACTCAGTGTGATATAAACATACAGATCAGCTTCTCATAAGATGGAATAAATGTACAGTACATGCCAGGAAATATTACAATTGAATAAAAACACAGTTTCAAGTACAATGTACAAGTCTCCCCTGCAGTGTTTTTGCTTTCAGGTCTTTAACTTCCAGTAAATTCCAGAGGAAACCTTTGGGAGGTTTTTTTTAGGTGTTCTCCAAGCTCCTTGGTCCCATGCCCACAAAAGTTTCACACTGGCCAAAGGCTGTTACACAAACACACAGACCCACACACATACACACACTCTCCCTCGCTCACCAGGATATTCCTGTTTCCTTTGAAAAAATCCTGGAAGGCCTCAGTAAGTTGTTCCCGAGTCCTGGTCTTTTTAAAGTCTCTGTTTACAGTCCCATCTTCCTGCTGTGAATAGGAAAGTCAGAGTCATCATGACATTAGAGGATGTATGAAAAGGTAAAAGTTTTCATGTTAGATTAAAATGCATACATATATATAAAGAACAAACAAGTGAACCTGAATCTAAAAAATAAACATAATACGAAGTTCAGAACAACAACCTATTCCTCAAAATTACAATCGCAGGGAATCCCCGTGCCATGATGTTGGACAGGTTGAAAGAATAATTGAGAGGAAGGGAGAGAGAGTGAAAGAGGTGTGGAGGAGTGCAAGGGAGAGGTATATCCCTACCCTTTTATGGCTTTAAAACAGATAAATGTCTGAAAAGAGACCTAGAGCCTTTTCCTTATATCATTAATTAATAAAGCTGTCTGGAAAGCTGCAGACCAAATAAGGTCCCTCTTAATCCTCTCCTCATCCAACCCCTGGTTTAATTTAATTAGCTGAGGCTTTTGAACCAGTATTTTGTTCTTTTGACATTTTCCGATGAGGATTTATTTGGGTTTGCATGGCAACCGGCACTGTGCATGAGGAATCTTGTTCTGCTGTCACTAACTGATGCTGTGGTCAAAATAGAGGTGCCATTACCAGCCTTTATGGATGACAGGAACATTTACCAGAGACAACGCTTCTTTAGAAATGGGCTAACCCCATAATCATAATGTAACACTACATAGCCACAAGTATGCAGACACCTAACAGTCATGCCCTACAATATATATGCTTGTTGAACATCTCTTTTCAGTCTTCTAGATGTTGGAGCATGGCTGCATTCATTTATTTACAATGATGTTTTCATGGAGCTTTAGGTTTAAGCCATTATATTTGGAAATTGTAACGCTATCGCACACCAAGGCATTCTGGGCAACTGTGTCCTTCAGACTTTGGGGAAGAACCACATATGGGGTTGAGGGTCAGGGCTGCACTTACTTTTGACTATATGGTGTATGTACTGCACAAGGTGAATCCTTGTTAGTTTGAAATGACTATAGGGGACTACATAAAGATTATGTAGGGAAAATGTCATGTTATAGTATCTATGTGTTATAATACTATACCCAGGGTTAATGCATTGACACTGTTGTATCACACGGTTCAATCATTTAATGCAAAGTGGTCCAGAATGCACCACTGCTAGAGCTCTGCTGTATCGGATCCTGTTTACTTTATTATAACAGAGAAAATAATACTTCACTGGAAACACAGCCTTTATCATTCGTCGAGTTGAGTCTTGCGCTAAAAGGTCTTCGGTAAAAGTGTATTATGACTAAAGTATGTTAAGTTCTGTTTAATTTAGTTATTATATACTAATACATATTGCTAACTACTTGTGAAACTATCGTAAATAAAATTTTGCTATCTAAACTGCTTTTTGCTTTGTATCATGCTCTTGTTGAATCAGAAAAGTGTCCAAATGTGCCAGAGTGAAATATTTGGATCAAATGTTCTGCTGAAATGACCCCTAATGTAAGTGGATTCTGATAAATGAAAGTTAGTCACAGTATTATTACTGTATCTCTCTTACCATGGGTTTAATCCTACTATATACTGTTTGTCAAATGTTTTTGGATGATTTATTGTCATTTGTCTCACCTTGATGCCTTCAATGCGAAATCCCAGCGTTGCTGTAGAGCTGATTGTCTCTCTCCACTGCATGTAGCGCGGTTTGGTAACGGCTTTCTGCTCAGCTTCCTCTGGTGTTGGAGCATCTGCGTCCACTTCAATCATCTTCTGGTACATATCAGCCCTCAGAGTGGGCTTCTTCCTGGCTTTTGTTAACTCTTCCTCCAGATACGTCCTGTTTAGCACAAACTCTCCCATATCAATGTGTATCGTGCATCTATTTAGACACACTAAATACTTCAGACATGTTAGGTTTTAGTTGTTTAAGTGCTGCATATGATGAGGACCAACCTGACACCCATCTTGCAATCCATGACGCAGGGTGTTTCAAACTCCGCTAGCAGATCTTCCATCTGATTGTACTTCTCACCATCCTTCTCCACGTCTCCATGGTAGGCCGGGACGTACGGCTTAAGCATGTCGTTCATCAACCGGATCAGGCAGCGCTGCTCACACTCACAGTGCTTCTTCAGGATGCACCCATATGCACCAGCCTTGAAATTACCTGAGAGACGCACAGACAGAGCACAACAGACTTCATGGAAAAATCCAAAAACTAAAACACAGCCTGTAATCCACCTTTTAAAGAGTTTCTTAGCACAAGAACACTTTATCAACCAAATGATACTGTACGAATACAATCCAGATACAATGAACTCCATAATCACTGGAAAATCACATAATCAAAAAAAGTATATGAATATTTAGAAGATATATAAGAAATGCATTCTAAGGGCTGGGTCATAATTATTGGGACAACCATTTTTTTTTATGAACTCATTTTATTTCCGATTTTAGTTAACCTTCAAACGTTTTGGAATTAATACAAGGCCATCCCTGACTTCCTGTTTCAATGGGGTATAAATAAGTCCAATCCCCATGTGAGTTCATATGAGTCCAACTGGAAGCAGAAAAATACTGTACATTGTAAATTCAACACTGCAAGAGGTGACAGAGGTAAATCAGGCAATAGCTAATACATACACAGTGAAAATGCCCATCTTACTGTTAGGATAATAATTAGAAAAGGTTAAAGTAGGAGTAAAAGATAGAAAGCTGCCCGAGGAACATGGTTGGAAACTTGCAAATCTACATTTAAATACCATCTCTGTGCCAGCAAACTGGAAGGACAAATCTGGAAGGACTAGAAAGCCAGAAAGCCTGAATATCAGTTGGTTACAAAGGTTAAAATCCAGTGGGTTATGTGGTGAAATGAGACAAAAATTTTGCTTTTAGGCAAAAAAATAATAAATCTGCGAAGCCGTTTTTCTTCCAAATACCCTGAGACCTTTGAAGGACCAGGAGATTCTAATTGTAAATCTGACGAGAAGCTACAACTCAGCAAGCCAGTAAAGAGTTGCTTCAGATTCAACAAGTGTTTCAGGATTTACCTCAGTTAGGATAGCTTAGCAAAACAGGTTTAACCAATTATTTAAGGTGACCATACTGTACATTCTGACATGAGTGGTATTTCTTTTTGTCTTGGAATGAATCTATTTAGTTATTTAATATTTCCCTCAAAAGAAAAACTAATTAACCACAAAGACATGGTGCCAATAATTCCTGATCTGACTTTAAACTTAAAGCTAAAAAAAGTAAGAAAATGTTATGCCTTCACTAAAACCTACCTGCGTGGCCTGCCAACTGGATCCAAGGGTACTTCTTTTTGAAGGACATTAAAAAAGGTGACCATTGTACCATGTTCTTGATCTTCTTCCATGATTTATGCTGTTCAGATGACAGAGTGACAGATAGGTTAAAAATCACACAACACCTGTATACAGTATAATGGAAATATTTGCTGTAATCATAAAGAGCGCTTTCTTGAGAGCGTGAGGAAGGAGAGAGGGAGGGGGTTGATTTTCCTAGATTAGAATACACAAAAAAGCCGGGAGGTTACCCCAGACCACCTTTAGGGAAAAATATCAGAGATGTGCTTTGCATGTATTTGGTCATCACTTTGACTATTCTTGATCAGCTTGACAACAGATGGCTTTGGGGGGGAAAAAAGAATGAAAAAAAAACTTGCAAAGCCAGTGTAATAGCCTTAAAATATAAACATTTTAAAAATAAATTTTTAATGAGGATGCATGATGTCTGTGCTTAATGAGCAAATTGTGCAGAAACACAATATTTTAGTATGTAATATATATATATATAAAATACTATACTATATGAAGGTGTTCCTGCACCACTTGCTCACCAGGACCAATTATATATACGGCTTAAAAGAATTAAGGGAAAGTTTATTCCCGGGCCGTTCAGGTCAAACAGGGACTAAGCCTCATAAAATACACAATACTCTCCTTTGAACACTTGATATTGAGATGTGTCTGCTAATTGTCTTCTTTAAAGCTTTCATAACTGCTCTAATCTTGTAACTGCTGCTTGGTGTTTTTTGAGGATCTCTGCTGCAGAGGTAAGTTTTGGTCCTGCTTTCCTGGGATGGTCTTCATGAGCGCCGGTTTCATCATGGTGCGTGATTGGTTTTGCAAATAAACTTGATAATCCTGTTCTTGCAAGAACTATTCTAGAACAGCTGATCTTCTTGTCTTAAAAAAATATTTGTCTGTTGTTGTTGTTAATTACCTAATTCAATATGTGTTATTTCATAGTTTTCATAGTTTCATAGTTTATTTCATATTTCATAGGATTTATAGTTTATAAATCCAAACTTGTGTATAAACATTTGAGAGTTGTGTGGTTTGACCAAAATAATCACATTGCATTTATTTTGACTCATTTTTGATATCTGATATTTAAACTGAGATATGTAATTATTAAACATACCATTTGGTATTCAAATGTATTTATCTATATTAATGGCAAATAATGGCACAAATGGTTTCATTAAGAGAACGCTTGCCACTACTTACTCAACTTATTATAAGGTATTACAAAAAATGAAGAGGTGCTTAAATTATAGGTAAACTTTACAAAATGTCTATTACCTTTTTGCATTCAAATAATTGCATAGATATATAGTGCATTTTTTTTTGCATGTCATTGCGCACTAATACACACACACACACACACACACACACACACACACACACACACACACACACACACACACACACGTCTTCCCCAGAACACAGCAGGTACACACAGGTACACACACACATAGACTATATGTCATCAACTCCTTCATGCACTGGTTAATAGCTCTAATTACAGGATGTCATATGGAGTGCCCTCTTTCACACGCCAAGCCACATAATACCACTAACCACATGGAAATGTGCAGCAAGAGTCATGAGTACAGCACTTGTTTGTTTTTGGTTTTTTTTGGTAACCTGTGTTATTGAACTCTGCTTTATAACATTAAAGGCTGATATCTCTCTATTCTAGTTCGTCCATTAAGACGTCTAAATAAACAATAGGCCTAGGGAATTCGTGAACCACCGGATACCGTTTCGCCCTCGTAATCTGTCTTGTGATGTTTTATGATGATTTTAGGGAAATGTGTAGAGAGGAAAAAAAACAAAACAAGAAGTATATCAACATATTAACTGCAAGAAACAGGAGGTTATACAGTCTGGATAACAATTTCAACATCTTATACAGATGAAGATGATGATGATGACGAATTAGATTAATTGAAATTGGGATTCAGTGATCAATTCATCAGGATCAATGCTCAGTTACATTTTAGCCATGGGATTCAATAATCATATGGTCTTGACAGCAATTTCCCTGTATTTCCCTGAACACATAATAATCATCTTTTGGATCCATGACGTTCGAATGCCAGAAGCAGGACATAAAACATCTTCATGTGTTGAGTGTCAACAATAATTACTCTAAAGATAAAGTCATTTAAATGAAGACACAGCAAACAAACAAAGCCAAGCGAATGATTACCTGAATCTCTTTTGTGATGAGAATGATGGATGTGGCAAGAAAATTGATTGCCGGAAAAAGGAGACTCCATATATGCGAAGCGATAGACATGATGTCTACAGGATGGTGCCAGTCCAGTGTGCTGCACACAAGAGCACTATCTAGCAGAACTTGAGAGAAAGGAAGGCAGGGCGAAAAGGGCCTCTCATTTGTTTCTTTGCACAACAGCAGAAAAAAAAAAAAAAACATCCAGGCCATGCAAATGTGCCAATGTGGTACACACTTGTGCCAGGGGCCATATGGAAAGCCTTCAGCCTAGAGCCCAAGGGCTAGGCAAATCTCCGGTCCTTCAACCTCAGCAGGAGGTCACTTCAGGGTATAAGGGAAAGTATGGTTGCCTAATCAGTATCTCATCAGAAGTCAGATCTGCACCATCAGCTTCATCATGCGGAACAAGCAGGAAAAACTTATGTCACTTTCTCAAGTCCGACTAACCCTGAACTAGGCTTGCGCACACAGTGTAAACTGGAAATGAAGTGTTTTTAGACTATTTTTAGACTTGTGCAAAGACATTTGGGGTTTTTTTGCCTAAAATTGAAGAAGACTAATCAGTGGACATTACAGAGAATGTTAAAAAGGTTTTCAGATATAATTTAAACACAGCGAGGTCACGTTAGGGTGAAACCTTCATTGTTAACATTATTACTATTAATATCACTACAATCAAAATGAATGGAAATGACTGATCAGATGAAACATTTAGATTTTCTGCAATCTTATGCAAAAACAGCATTGTGTTTAGGTTATTGTTGATGTTTGCCATAGTAAACAGAAGTGCTGTCATGCAAACTAGTTTATAATTGGTCAGAATCCCTGGTTTGCATACAGCACTGTATTTGCATGCCTAGAACCAGGAACCAGGACACGCCTAAAACTTATCTTAAACAATTATCACCCTGCAGGATCATGGCTGTTAAAACATTAATAAAACTTTGCATTCAAACAATTTGCTGCCGAGTACTACTGTCCACTAATCAAAGATCAAAGAGTGCGCCTGAGCAACGCATATCAGGTCAGGCATTAAGCTGAAAGTGAGAGTTTGTGGCGTAAGTGTTATGGCATGCGGCAGCAGCAATGCTGAAAATGGCAGAAATCTCCTCTACCGCTGAGTCCATAGTTTTACAGAACGAAGCAGTCAGCTCAACAGCTAAACCCTCCACCTTGGAGTGAGGGTTGGTTTATTCTATATGCTGCTAGCTCTCACTTCAGCTCTCCACCCAGATTGTGTCACTGTACAAGCTCGCTATCAATAGGCTTCAGGTTTGCAAAACTGTAGAGCGGAAGCGATGGTGCCGTATCGTAAGGAGAGCACTTGGTAACCCCTTGGTCATGCCGTTGTTCTGATAAAACCCAGCCAAGCTATATTAAACTTAAGGAAATGGATGGTGCTCTATTTTTTTTTTCTTTTGCAGCATCCCCTCGGCTTCTCTGGCCCTGTTAAGTTTCCACTGAGTGCTGCTGAGAACGAGGAAGTGGCTTTTAACCCCCCTCGAGAGGAACCTCTCAAGTGAAGACAGGAAAGCACCAGTACTTCATGACAATACTTTCCACATCTGTGAACCAAAGGTGTAAAAAAAAAAAAAAGCACACAAAAAATGCAGACTCTTGTGTCTCTTTTTTCACATTAGACACTCGCCACTGCGCTGTTTATCTGACTTGGACCTCATCCTCATTAAGGCTTTCATTCAGAGAGGTGATACTGTACGTCAGATTTTACTCCATAGCTCAACTATCAGGTCAAACACTTGTAAAGATGCACCATGACCAATGAAAAAAGAATTCTGAAATGTACAGCTAAAACACAATATGAAGTCACAAAAGAACTTAGTCATATTTTAATCAGTCAAATAACACATCGTCATCAGTGAGCATCATCTTGTCAGTACCTGAACTGTCATATACTGTTACAGTATATAACAAATACAAAGTGACTAATCAGAAGTGTTTTTATTTCCCCAGAACTACACTTTCTCATGTGCCTGTTAAGCAGTCTAATAATATACAATCAGATTTAGATTAATGATAAAGTCCAGAGCAATCTGAAACAATAAGGACAGAAATTCTGAATTCTTTTTATTCTTAGATCACAAGAAGGTTACATCCTTGTGCAACACAACCCACCCATAATGTACTGTACTGTATATGAGCTGATATGAGATGCTCTTGAAAATAGATAGCGACGAGTTAAGGATGAGGGCCCTGAGTAACAGCGTCTGCCCCCCCCATTTTCTTGCTAATTTAGTCATATCCAATTTCCACACGTCGCTAGGGGTCTCCCACATCAAGGGTACCACTCAATCAGGAATGGCCGAAGACTATCACATGTTTTCTCCGAACAAATGACGCCAGCCGACCGCAGCTTTTCAAACGGCTCGCTCACGCATCATTGGGGGCGGCATCAGCACAATCTGCTCCTTCTGCTTGCGTGAGCTCACAGACGCCCATGATTGGCTGTAGAGCCGTGATTGATGTGGGAACGTTAAGTGACTCTCATCCCTCCCTTCTAAGAGAGCTCAGCCAATCAGTTCTCTCCAAGCCCTCGGCTGCAGGAGGCAACAGCATCAAACGTGAATCGGGTTTGTGATCTCCGGATGAGCACTTTACCACTTCGCCACCCGGGAGCTCTACTAAACGAATTTTAATGTGGTTTAATGGGGTGGGTTTGGCCGAGCGTACGGTAACATATAAGCTTTGCTGATTTTATGATATAAGCAATCGGCCCACGGGAAGAGAAGATATGCTACTTTGACATTTTAATGGAAAACGGCCTTATGTCATTAGTCCATTAGTTCATCTGTTCATACAATAGATGCCACTGTGCATTTTTAAAAACGCACTCATGCGCAAACAAAGCAACAGGCACATTTAATGTATGTATGTATTTATATATATATATATATATATATATATATATATATATATATAT
>JAQQZT010000012.1:28392231-28402243 GCA_030068275.1 Clarias platycephalus | reverse complement strand
TGTGTGTGTGTGTGTGTGTGTGTGTGTGTGTGTGTGTGTGTGTGTGTGTGTGTGTGTGTGTGTGTGTGTGTATAAGAAAGGCTCCTTTAAGGACAAAGGGAAACCCTGATGTCCTCGGATCCTCAGACAGAAACACAGTAAAGGGTATAAATATGCACGGCACGTGGCTTCCTAGTGAGTAGAAACTCCCCGATGGTCTGAGCATGTCTGAAAAACGCACGAGGCGGCATCTTCTCGCGAGTAAACAACGCCTCATTAGCAGTGTACGGGGTAATTTCCCTCTGTGGATATCCTCTGTAGTGCAACGGGGTGCACCGCTCGCATAAAAAAAAAAAAAAAAAAGTCAGATGAACTTCCTGTGTGTTGCATTTGAAACAGCTCACTCTAGCAGAGCTGCTGTAGCAAAGAAGGCCAGCTGTTTGAAGCAGGCATGCCTTGACGTCAGCTGGTCGCTAGGCAACCGTCAACCACAGGGGTGTTACATTTTCCACTGCTCAGAGTTTTCAGATCCTCCAACAAAAACAAGCCTTTTGTACAGGCCAAAGTATCGACTGTATTGGCTTGATAAGAACTTTTCCTGAAACTTTTCCTAACATTAAAAACACTGCTAAAATCAGTCTTAAATTTCAGCATCCTCTCTAGTGCTTTCTTGAGAATCACAACAACCATTGAGAAAACCATTTTTTTTTTTACATTGTACATTGTATATTCGTTGTATATTGTACAATCATCCTGATCTCATGTACAGGTCTGGTCGTGAATGCACATAGCCTTAATTATCAGGTTTTCTTACTGGTTGTTCGAGCTATACGCTCAGAGTGAGGAAATATTTGGAGCACGCACACCGCCTGTAGCCTCCCACTCGCCGTGGGCTCGTCTCAGTAAAGCAGGCAGGCCTAGGCATGTGCATTGTAAAGTGTGCATACATGCACCAAGACTAGGACAGGAAAGAGTTAGTTTTTTCGCTTTGAACCAAAAAAAATAAAAACAACAACAACCAGTACGAGTTAAAGCTTAGTCATAAAAATTTTAATAAAAAAAAGATTTGAATGCATAAAAGATGATATATTAATTCCATAATTCCATAATATATTAATTCGTTAGTAGTGTATAGTAAGAGTAAAATACTACAAAACTGTGATTATATTGTTTTTACTGATATGAGGAGCCAGTTTATAGCCTTTATAAGCTACTTTGACTGAAAAAAAATGGCCGTGGTGTCTAAGTGGCAATTAGTGTTTTTTTTCCTATAACATGCACCCACACGCTTGTTACGCCTCTCTACACTTCTACTCTTCAGCCAACACCCTGACACACATCACTGTCCTGATCTACAGGAGAATTAGACAGCAAGTAAGGCTAAACACTGTCTTGGATCGAAGCAGAAAGAAAATGCCAACAGCATGAGCACAAGAGTCACTTAAATAAACTTTTGGCATAAATCCAATGCACAAGAAGTATTTGACTCATTCTCTGTTCCTCACAGTCACTCACACCCTTCTTTTGAATGTCCATATTCGTCAAGACATATGAGGAAACCTGTCCAGGTGCATTCCATAAAGTGAAAAGCAAACTAAATGTCTTTAGGGGCTACGCAACGGCATTATCTCTCTCTCTCTCTCTCTCTCTCTCTCTCTCTCTCTGTCCATTTTTCACACTGAAGAGGAAAAGTGTGGAGTTCACAGTCCTGCATGTGCCTACCTGTAAAGAGCTTCACAACAGGAAGTTCTAAAGGGTCTATTTAAATCTGTCAGCTCCTCCCTTGAAGGCATGACTGATTACGCTTTCTATGCATGATCTATGCAGAAAATACTTTCTGCAGAAAATGACGTTTTTTTAACTACCACTTAAGCCTGTATAGCCAGCTCCAGGTCAATTTTATTTCTCATTTTAAAGCATTGCATTAATTATCCTGGCTACTATAAACAATCTGGTAAACACCTAATATGGGGTTATGACTGACGTACAGTAAGACTGAAGCTAAAACTAACTCCTGAGAGCTCTAGAAAGAAACAGAAATGTTAACGAGTGTCAGTCTCAGGATGTAGTGTATTTATCTATGACACAGCAATCAACAACATAACCTTAATGTCAAGCCAAGCCCTAATGGAAACTTTTTTTTAATTTGACCAAATCTGCTGATAACATCGCTTAAGTTTCCAAAACGCCACAGAAATGACAAAACACATTCACAGCTACTGGTCATACAAGTAGAAAAAACATGCACACATTTACCACCAGTGCTAATTCAGAAATACATCGTGCCATTTCATTTCATGCTAATCAAATCACTAGAGGTTAGGGAAGAGCAAGTGTCTCTGGAAACCCCACTATAATTTCACAATTAGCCTTC
The DNA here is from genome assembly GCA_030068275.1 of Clarias platycephalus. NCBI lineage: Eukaryota > Metazoa > Chordata > Actinopteri > Siluriformes > Clariidae > Clarias > Clarias platycephalus. The sequence goes on along the minus strand of JAQQZT010000012.1, from coordinate 28,399,890 downwards.
ACTTATTTATATATATATATTTTTATTAATAAGTTTTTCACAATTCTTTCCACTCTCACAATTTGACTACAAAAAATTAATCTTAGCGAGTAAACATATCTTGAATCCAGTCAATATTTTGTATAATATTTATCCTTATTAGAAATAAGAAATGAACAATAAACCAAAAACAAGGCCTGTTTAATGACATATTACACAATTTTTAAAGAATAAATTACTTGGTTTATTGGCAAATATTTTTTGTTCATTTCTTAGAAATGAATGCTTAAAATTAGACAAATTATCTGTTAATATAACAAGAAATTTATGTTCAAAATATGTCAAGAAATAGGCATAATAATCTTATATTTGGTTGCATTTGTATTAACTAATATTAAGAAATTGTAGAGAAATTTGACTAGATTTAAGATATTTTTTATTTGCTAATATGCTGTTGTATGTCAGTGCATTGATGACAAAATGGCTAGTAGTGCAGATGATTATTCAGGGACTCACACACAAACACACACACACACACACACACACACTGAGGTATAAACATTTAAAGCAGGACTTCTTCAATCCAGAGTGGAAGAAATACTACTGTACTGTATAAGTAACTTGGATAAGACAAACATTAGCAATTTACATTTTAGGCCTATTAAAATTTGTTCTATTGTGACATTTGTTTCAAATATATTTGCAGTGGTGACCACCAGCATCCTCAAAATTAGCAGCAGTGTCTAAGGCACTAGCTCTGTCTGAACCCAAGCCAGGACACGCACTAAAGCATGCAGGTATTCATACAGCCCTCAGTAATTACACTGCTCATATGCTTGTGTGTTATCTGGCGAATAGTAATGGCTTTCTTAAAAAGAAAAACAGAGCAAAAATAAATTCTTTAAAATGTTTTGACAAAAAAAAGTGACAATTAAAATGGAGCAGGACAAGTCTTATCATTAAATAGATGAAATGAGCTAAACTGTTGCAGGTATGTAGACCAAAAGTTATTTATAAAACAAAGGGCAAGGTACAAAATTCGGACTCACTGCTTTCTGCTGCGGCTGGAGGAATGCTGGTGTTCGTTCTGGGTCGCTGGAAAGGTCCTCCTCTGATTCTTCCAGCGAAGAAAAGCCGGTAGAAGAAGCAGATGAGGACGAGAGTTTACGCATTGCTTTACATGACTGTGTGCCGACCTGTGTTTCCTGACCCTCTCCAGACTCTATTCCATGGTCTGTCACTATGACCGCCGGGATGGCAGCCCTCTCCTCAGTGTCCGCCTGAACCTGAGCTCCTGTTCCTTGAGCTCTGTTCGTAGTTGTCCCTGATTGCATAGTGGCAGTCAAGTCATTGCCAGTGCCTTGTGATATAGTGACGCTGTTGATTGACCCGTTGTTTCCCTGCAAGCTATCGTCTTCCATATTTGTATTAGTAGAATGGTTTTTTTCTTCATGTCGTTCCAGACTCCGGGAGTTCTTTCCGTTCTGCAGCTCCTGAGGGATGCTACAGACATCCGTAAAGTTTAAGTCAGGGACAGAGCTGCTCATGACTTCTTGAGGTATCTGAGGGTCCTGTTTCCGGGAAAGCCGAGGGCTGCGCTGGAGCTCCCTGCTCTGTGCCTGAGCAGAAATATGTGCCTCGAACAGGTCCACCTTCTTGTTCACCTCAACATTCTGGAGCTCCCTGCTGCGCAGGAGCTGCTGAGCAGCCCGCCGCTCTTCTTCTTCCTGCTCTTCCTCTGGGTCTGTTCCGCTAAGCCTGCGCACACGAGTGCCCACATTCACCCCCAGCAGGTCGGGCGGGCGACACGGTGAGCGTGGCCTGGAGTTGTTAGTGCTGGTCACACCAGAGACAAAGACAAAAGACATGGTGGAAGAGCTGGGACTCAAGCTAGTAGGGCTGTATGGACCACTATTCCGTCCTAGCAGTGGGCTGTAGGTGGATCGGTCTGGCACTGGAAGAACAGGCCTTGCAGTCCTAGGGCTGCTCTTATCAGTCAGGTTATTAGGGTTCATTGTGAGTAGGCAGTTCAGGGCATAAGCAGCCATAATAGAAGGCTGGCTTTGTCCATAAGCCCTCCCATTTAGGTCTAGTCATCGATATCCCACTGGCCTGTGGAGCCAACCATCATGTGGTCAGGGTTAAAGAAGGCAGATTTCTGGAGCAACACAAGATAATCCCAGCTCGGGTCCGTCATTCACTTCTTCTACGCACCCCTGATACATGTATCTGTGCAAACCATCTATCGGTGCAAACTGTGAAAAGACAAACAAGTCTGTTATAGATTTGCACTAAAAAAGCGATTATCGCAATAAGAAGGGTAGAGAGGTGTTTTCTTTTCCCTAACCATTAAACACATTGGGAATAGAACATCATGCTATTATCATTTTATACCACCAGATTACACAGTTATTACAGTTATTAACTGATAAAAGCCTGTATAAAGCAGCAACATACAACATACCTGGGCACCAACTCCAAAACGACGTGGTAATGGATTAGATCCACCTCAAAACACCTTGGAAGACAAATGAATCTCTTAATCAGCAAATCTTCCTGTTGCGCATAAACAACCAATCTAATAGTATAACTCTGTTGTGGATTTAATCTGTTTTAATTTTGATTTATGGTTAATATATTTCAATTAATGCCTCAAATACATTATTATTTTTAGCATTAAAGAAGATCCTGTCAAGTGAAAGCAAGCTAAAGCTAAAACTAAGGGCACTAATTTCACCTTTGTTTAGTTGGGAATATTATATTACATCCAAATGTTTTAAACCACTAAAGGAAAATGCAAGGCTTGTCGTTTACCGATGCTAATCATCTGAGGCATTAAAGAGAAACTCTCCTGGGAGACCCTCCCAATACTAATGACTGTTGATAACTAATGAAGTTATCATTGTTCCAACTTTTTAAAGAGCATACAGAACGTTATGAACAGTCAGCTTAAGTATTTTGGGGCCTTCTACACCTGTTTTTTCTTCAAATCACTCCTCATGACAGACAACAAATAAAAGTGCTATTAGCCACCGGTCCGGAATGAAATAAACTGGCTGTGTAAAGTTCACATGATCCCCTGCTTGTCTGTACATACATACATACATATACCATCTTATCCCATATTTATTCTCTCTATAATACAAAGCTAAAACAAAAGAACGTTGGTATGGCGTGTAAAATAGTTTGGGCTTGGCTAAGTTTGCTTAGTTAGTTTTTTTTTTTTTTTACAGTTGCTTTAATTTGTACACCTTTTTTGCAGTTGTTTGTGTTTAAGAAGTTCGTCTTGTGTATTTTTTTTTAAAAGTTGCTTTAGTTTGTTAAGTTTACTTCAAATTGATTCATAAGTGATTGATTAAATTTATAAGCCAGTGTTTTCAGTTTACGTTTTTTTTTTTTTTTTTGGTTATTTGTTTGCAGTTGCTTTAATCTGTTAGAATCCCTTCAGTTTGTAAAAAGATTTTGTTGGGTTGGTTTGCAGTTGCTTTAATTTGTTAGGTTTGTCCGAAGGTCCTTCAGTTTGTTAAGTTTGTAGAGTTTGCTTGCAGTTACTTTAGGTTGTAAAGTTTCTGAGCAAATTCTTTAGTTCGTAAAGTTAGTTGAGTGTGTTTGCAGTTGCTATGATTTGTAAAGTTTGTTAGAAATTACTTTAGTTTGTTAATTTTTTTTGGTTTAAAGTTGCTTTAGTTTGTAATATTTTTATGTTTGCTTGACATTTGTTTAGTTTGCTTGCAGTTGCTTATAAAAAATTCAGTCTGTTAAAGTTGTTGGCAGTCTTTAGCCTACCTAAAAAACATCTACTTTGTATACTCATATACCAGAATTTTTAAATCTACACAGAGTAGGTTTAGTTTGGTCTCCTCATGGTAACAAGTACAGTCTACAGAACAACTCAGAGAAAGCCTGTAAACACGTGGTGACAATCAGATGAGTGAAAATATGACCATGAATGAGTAGGTTGAAGCAAAGCAATTGTGCTTTAAACTTTTACCTGTTAATTTGTGTGCTGTTTTTGTAGTTGTTTTGTTTGTTTTACTTCAAATATGACAGGGATGATTAGAATAGATGACGAGACTGATCTTCTCTAAAGACTCTCTATGTGATAGGTTTAAATATATAGATATATATACAGTACGGACGTGTACCAGGTGTGATGTTTACAGACAGGAAAACAATCTTCTGCTCTTTGCATGAATTAGACTGGTTGATGAGACTGTTAGACTCTCATAAAGCCTCTGGTAGTTGAGCGTAATCTTTCCAAACACTTGGTAGATCCTGAGCAACATTCATGTCCACTTAGTGTAGTAGTATATATCTATATATCTATATATATATATATCCTGTCTCTGGATTAAACACTAAATGGTGCTTGGTAAAGAGATGAAGAACGCGGGTCGGGTGCTTACCTCGTTCTGTTGTTGTTGTTGTTGTTGTTTTGCCGAGGTGTAAACTGGTTCAGTTGCTAACCACCGGTCTGTGTCCAATTAAAACGCGTCCCGAAAGTTCAAAAATCGAGAGGAGAAAAAGAGCTCCAGCAGCTGAACTCCGGCTCGGGAGACAGGAGCACAGCCTCGGGGTGCTAATGCGGAGTGTGTGTGTGTGTGTGTGTGTGAGTGTGTGTGCGGCGTGACTGCTAGCGCGAGCTCGTGCGCTCCCGTGCGGTTTTTGGGCATCGAGTCCTCGCCTCGGCGTCTGTCTCTCTCTGTATGTATGTGTGTGTGTGTGTGTGTGTGTGTGTGTGTGCAATGCACAAAAGGCAGGAAGGAAGTTGAAACTGACAGTCACACTGAAGTGAACGGAACTTCACTGGGCATGAAGGGAACAGCCTCCTACCATCCCAGAGCTCTCAGGGTCTCTCTCTCTCTCTCTCTCACACACACACACACACACACACACATACTGTACACTCACTCACTCCTTAAATCTTGTCCGGACTTGCGTCTGTAACTGCTCCTCTCCACAGGCGTACAGTTTCATTTGTGTGCCGAAAAGTCTCAATACTTTTTTCGGGAAATTGACCGAAAACATCATCTACATGGTTTGCATTCTTCAGTAAACACATCCGGTATTGTACACCATGTAACTGCTTCATTATCTAACAGCTTCATTATGATCATTTCCTGTATGCATGCAGTCTTCTGGGACACCCTGTACACTGTCTATACCCCTATGCATGGCCTGGTCATGGGATGTATTACTCATTCGAGTTTTAATAAAAACAGATTAATATATTCAACAGGGAAAGGTTTTGAGAATGAGAAAAAAAAATATATCAATCTTCACAAAGTCTGCTGCTTCAGTGTTTTTAGATCTTTTTTTTTTTTAAGATGTTACTATTGTATACTGAAGTATAATTGCAAGCATTTCATAAGTGTCATATTGACAATTACATAAAGTTTATGCAAAGAGTCAATATTCGCAGTGGTGACCCTTCTTTTGCAAGACCTCTGCAATGCACCCTGGTATGCTGTCAGTCGACTTCCTGGCCACATCCTGACTGATGGCAGCCCATTCTTGCATAATCAATGCTTGGAGTTTGTCAGAATTTGTGGGTTTTTTTTTTGTTTACTCGCCTCTTGATGATTGACCACAAGTTCTCAATGGAATTAAGGTCTGGAGAGTTTCCTGGCCATGGGCCCGAAATTCCAATGCTTTTTGTTTCCCGAGCCGTTTAGTTATCACTTTTGCCTGATGGTAAAGTGCTTCATCATGCTGGAAAAGGCGTTGTTCATCACCAAACTTTTTTTGGATGGTTGAGAGAAGTTGCTCTAGGATGTTTTTGTACCAATCTTTATTCATGACTGTATGTTCCTAGGCAAAATTCTGATCGAGACCACTCCTTTGGCTGAGAAGCAACCCCACACATGAAGGGTCTCAGGATGCATTACTGTTGCCACGACACAGGACTGATGGTAGCGCACACCTTCATAGATTTGCTTGTAGTCATACTTTAGTATACCATAGTAACTTCTGACAAATAGATCTAGAAACACTGAAGCAGCAGACTTTGTGAAATGTAATAATTGTGTCATTCTCAAACATTTTGGCCACAGCTGTACACACCCACAAAAATTGGCCAATACTGATATAATGGCTAAATTAAGTTTGTAAATGTATGTATTTATATTTAATTAGGTGAGCACATGACTCAGTCACTCATCATCTGTACCGCTTTATTGTGTATTCAGGGTTGCGTGGAGCCTCAAGCCTATCCCAGGATAATTAGGGCATGAGGTGGGGTACACCCTGCATAGGATGCCAATCCATCGCAGAGTACGCACATACACACACATACTCACACGCACGTTCACACGCTATGGGAACATCAATTAGGTTAGTCTGCATGTTTTTGGACTATGGGACAAAACCGGCAAACCCGGAGGAAACCCACCAAGCACTCAGACTCGAAACGGTAATCAAACCCAGATACTATTATTTGGCAATTTATTTTTGTTTAACATACATATCTTACCTGAGTGTGTTTATTCATATATTTATTTAATTTATATTTTCAGCATACAGTATTTTCAGCATAAAACTTTTATATATGGACTCCCTATATATATTTGACAAATATTATTACTTTCATCATATTCCATATTCTTTTCCTGATATATAATAATGTGCTCCATAAACAAACATGCAAAATAAAATTTTTAAGTTTAATTTTTTACATCATTTGCATTTCTTTGTAGACTCAAATCAACTCGTGTTTAAACACCTGCATTAACAAGGATCGTTCAAGTCCAACCAGGACTTTTGTTTTGCTGAATAACAGAACAACAATTTCTTATATACTCCTCTCTGCTACACTAATGAACTCATCCCTACATTTCACTAGTGCTTGGTAAACGTAACGTAAAAAGATTTCTCAGAACAGCAAAGCATGCTTTTAACTGCATGCTTCACTTCTGAGACCCTGGCCTCCTGGAAACTCCTTTAAAGCCCCAAACATATGGAAACTGCTTGGAGAGAGGTCAGGACTGTATTGAGAATGTGTCATTAACTCTCAGTCAAGGTTCTGTAATGTGCAAGTGGAGTTCATGAATAAAATTCTCGTAGACAGATGCATCTGTTCCACAAGCTGGCAACAGGATTTCTGTCCATTTTCATAGATCAGGCAATCCAGTCGCTGAATGTTCATGCGGACCACTGCAGTAGGTGGTCTGAGCCACTTCTTCAAAATGTTTGGACCTCTTGTTTAGGTGTTCATGACTAAAGATTTTTTTTTTTGTTACCTAGGCTGTCAAAGAAAATTTTGGTATTTAAAACCTTTGCAGTTTGACCAGGACACAATCCAAGTACAGGACATGAAGGAAAATTTGAGACCTATTCACCTCGAGCTATTAAATGAATGGAAAATGCTTTGCTTTAGTGGTCAGTCTGCTTTGAATAAGACTGACTGGCTGGGATTTTATGAAAATTAATGTTCCATGGCCTGACCCAGGGACTAGGCCAAAGTTCAAGCCTTATTACATTATATACTGTATATATGCCTAAGTCTTAGGCACCCAAAGTTTATTTATTTATTTGTTTGTAGATTTTTTTTAAATGTCTTTATTATGCCGTTAATACAAAAACATTTTTGATTTTCAAACACCAGTATTCCACCACAAACGTTTAGCTAAAGTAGCTCTATCTATCTATCTATCTATCTATCTATCTATCTATCTATCTATC
>JAQQZT010000012.1:28363867-28375458 GCA_030068275.1 Clarias platycephalus | reverse complement strand
TTGACATTTGCCATCTCCACATCATTGCATTCAGTTTTTATTCACAATTTGTTTAGTGTCCCAACTTTTTTGGAATCGGGTTTGTATTATTGCCAGTATCCATACAGAGGTCATTGGCCTTTGTACATCACCACATTGAATTTAAAATGCTCAAGATGTGTGTGAAGTTCAGATTTTCAGCTTTTATTAAAGGCCTTCAGTGTTTTGTTCAGTAAATAAAGAGCATGCCCTATTTTGCAAAGTGAAGAATCTCCCATCTTTGCCTTACCCATCTGCAAAATGATGCAGTGTCCTATAAGCTTTTGCAGCATTTGGCTGAATCTGAGCAGGGAGTACAGCCCTATCCACTTTTAGAATTCCTTCTGCCACTTTTATCAGCAGTCAGGTCATTAATAAACACCAGTTATCTGTTTCCGTTGGCAGCCATACTCACTAATGCCAGAACACTGCCTCATGATGTTTGACAGATGATGTGGTATGCTTTAATTCATGAGCTTTTCCTTTCTTAATCTATAGTATTCCCTTCACATCCTGCTGGAAATTCATTTTCATTTCATTAATCCAAAGAATCTGGCAAACTTTTCTGGCAAAGTCAAGTCTGTATTTACTTTATAAAGCTGTCGTCTGGCCTTGGCTGGATATTGTGAAAGGGTTGTTTTTCAACATGAACAGAATTCTGTGATCATTCACTTTAGTGTCTTCTGTGGTCTTCAGGCCTTTTGCTGTTGCTGAGTTTACTAGTTAATTCCTCCTTTTTAAGAATGTTCCAAACTGCTTGTCACCCATTTCTACCATTATTTATGAGCCCCCAAAATGGGTGTATGTGCAAAATGTATGAAAGTGTCTGTACTGTAGTTCCTGAATAGTTAATGCCACACTTTTGTGAATTAAAGTTGGAGGTCTTGAGTATGCTCATATCTTGAATGATCCATTGCATATTCAATTTGGTGGTGTACAGAACTGCAAAGGAATATATGTTTCTTCCAAAATGTATGTACCTGTGACTGTATGTATACAATACTATGTGTACAGAAAGCTATGAATAATGACCTGGGCCCAAACTGGAAGGACAAATTGGAGGTGTTTGAGGAGAGACCCTTCGCTGCTGCCTCCATTGGGCAAGTGCATCTGGCCAGGATGAAGGATGGCCGAGAGGTAGCTATGAAAATCCAGGTGAGGAGCTTATGACAATTTGTTTTATTTGTACTTTATACAGTGGAATCTTGGATTGCAAGTAACTTGGTCTGCTAGTGTTTTGCAAGACGTGAATTAAAAAATTTTTTTTTTAACTTGTTAAATGAGTGAGGTCTTGATATAAGAGTACTGTAGGGTTAGAGTACTGCATATGCTTTGTCTGCCGAGCATCATGTGATCACAACTTAGATGGTTCCTCTCTCTCGCACACTGTGGGATTGTGCGTAATCGTCTTCCATTACTCAATGTGCGTACATTAGCGGTGTGAACCTACACTGGTCTCACGGTTCAGTTCGTTTACGATTACGATTATCATGTCATCGATTCGGTTCAGTACAATATCTCGATGCATTGACGATGCACTGCATACTCAATTTTCAATTTTAATTCACATGTATATAATTTTGTTAATAAACACAGTCAGATATATGAACTGAAACTTTAATTTTACCTTCTCAATGAAAACACACTTCTTGAACAAATGTATAAACATGAAATTATAAATTATAAACCAAAATAAACTTTAGTACTTTAGAACTTATATCTGGAAGTGCAGTGTACTTTCTTGTAAAACATTTAAATGTAAACAAATGTATAAACATTAAATGTATACACCAAAATGTAAAGACATTGCTGTTTCACTTTCAGACAGTGGCTCGCTGTGGTGCTGCGATGGAAGAATGTTGATATTCGGCGGATTTGGCCAAAAGCCGGGAGAGCGCGGCCACTTTAAGCGCACGCTGCGATGCCAGATTCACTGTATGCGCGAAGCATTTTACGTGAGGGAATGTTCCGAATTGAGCTGCAGCGATCATGTTCGACGCATTATCTGTCACAAGCACTACATCTTTATCTGATACCTTATACCGCGGCTCCAGAGTATTTAACAGGTGGCGAAACCTGGGGTTTTCCACCACAGAAAAGGGCCGTACTGTATGTCCTCTCTCTCCGGGTTGGGCGGCAACGTTGATATCGTTTGATCTATTTTTGGCTGAGCTGGGTCCACCTTAGCACTGACAGACGTTAACAGCTCAGGGTGAAAACAGCTAACATGGTTTCTCAAGTTAGTGGTATTACCTCCTGCATATTTTATTTGTGCGTGGCATGATTTACATACAGCGTGTGTCTTCTCCAGGTCGTGCTTACCAGGTTGTTCATAAAAGCCGTAATGTCGTAAAAGATGTCGGCTTTTAAAGTAGTTGGAGCATTTTTAATTACTCGCACTCGAGATCTGCCTCCCTCAGCCATTGTATTCTACTGCGACAAAGCACGTATGTGGCAAATGGCGTCAGAAAAGCGTCAGTATGTTATAATCGGTTATGGTCTATTACTGAACTGATACCGAATCGTCCTCGTCTGCATCGCGATGCATCGTAGAAACAATTATTTTTGACACCCCAGCGTACGTCACTAGTATAGTCAACGTCCGTGCACGTGGAACAGCTACACCACATCTCTTGTTTATTATCACTTTAGACTTGATACATTTGGGTTTGAAATCAGAAACTAAATCTAAAATGATGAATCGGAGTATCAGCTTTCACATACTTACATATTTTAGATCTACATTTCTTTAATAACTTCTAACGTGGTTCCTTTAGTGGCAGCCGACCCAGTCTGTAGCTGAGCAAAAGTATTGGAGCAGAAATTCTTAAAATAAGTAACAGTTTTCATTTGGATGTGTGGCTTATATTTGTCCCAGTGACTTCACCAAACTGTTGACACTTTTGTAATGTTTTTGTAGATGTATACAAAATTACGTATACGTGGGTTTTTACTTAATTGCTCGAGTTGTGTATGTGCATACAGTACCCCGGAGTGGCACAGAGCATCAACAGCGACGTGGACAACCTGATGACGGTGCTCAGCATGAGCAACGCCCTGCCTGAAGGTGATTCTTACTGTCTGTCGTACAGGAATCTAGATCTACTGTGTTTACAGTAGAACTAAAACTCTGTTAAGTGAAATATGAGTGATGATGCTGTTTGTTTCTCAGCACTTTAGAAGGCATGCTGAGCCTAAATCTGTTTTTAAAAGTAATTCATAGATAGCTTAAAGTCTGTTATATTTGCTTCCCTGTCTGGGCAGGTCTGTTTCCTGAGCACTTGATAGACGTGATGAGGAGAGAGCTGGTCCTGGAGTGCGATTATCTCCGGGAGGCTGAGTGCGCTCGCAAATTCAGGTCAGCCTTAGATTCAGTCGATTCATTCGTGTGGACGAACTAGCAAAAGACTAAAGACTAAACTAGCAAAGGTTCGTTCAATGTAAAATGTAGCATTTATCCTTTAGATGTTTAGAAAAGCTTTCTCTTGTGGTTTGAGAAAGTTTTGCAGGTGTGCTTTTGCTTTCAGGTGAAATGAGCCAAGTTTGTCATGCTTTACACTTTTTGTACAGTAGTTGCTAGCTTAATAACTCAATATTTGAGTTAATGATTAGAATGCCAGATTACTAATTAAAGTAAGTAAAACAGTGAAATAGTTTCATAAACCTTTACTGGCAGGTAAAACTTTACCAGGATCCGCAGTTGAATTCAAAATAATGTTAAATTGATTACTTATCCCACATGCCAAGTAGGGGATAGAGAGAGATTTGGGATTGGTTCGACTGTGAATGGTTTTGAATGCGAGTTGTAGCATGTATCTGCTGAATGTGGAGTGATGCATGTAGTCACACATTTCAATGCTGTTTCCATAACATTATACACATTGGGTTGTGACATTTCCTGCTGAACTTCACAACCTTGAGATGGGTTCCAGTCTGAGAATGATTTCCTAATGTTCTGCAAAAACAAATTAACAAGAAAATCTTTTTAAACAGGAAGCTCTTGAAAGATCATCCCTTCTTCTACGTGCCTGACGTGATCGACGAGCTGAGTAGCCGACATGTTCTTACCACTGAGATGGTACAAGGTTTTCCTCTGGACCAGGCTGAGGCTCTCTCACAGGAGCTCAAAAATGAGGTGATTGTGTACAGCTCACACAGTTTTACTTACAGTTACCTTAGGGTACTTCTAGAATTATTGGCACCATTCAGGAAATATTTACAATAATTAATGTTTTTCAGTTTATCAGGAAATACTGCTTTTTGGTTACAAAAACATATTTGCACCCCCTAGAAATATTCCCTATAAATGCACTCTAGTTCTGTTTTTAAAACGTTTTGAGTTAAAACTCAGTAATACACACATTACTGATCTTAATATTAATTTCATAATTACTTCATTAATTAATTTTAGAGTGCACTAAATTAGCTTTGTCTATGTTGTATCTTCCAGATTTGCAAGAACATTCTGATTCTCTGCCTGCGAGAGCTCTTTGAATTCCAGTACATGCAAACAGACCCGAATTGGTCCAATTTCTTATATGACCCACAATCTCACAAGGTACCAAATCTGATAACCTCAGTGATTTTAGGGAGCATTCTAATAAAAATTTCTTAGTAAAAGGATTAATTCCTGGAAATCAGGCATTGTAATCGAGGACTTTGTGTACAGGTTGCATTGTTGGACTTCGGTGCAACACGAGGCTTTGATGAGAGCTTCACAGACACCTACATAGAGGTGAAAACATGTCGATGTTACTGCAAACAATTCTAAACACAGCCTGTGCCACTTTGGAGTGTGTCGTTTGTGTTGAGCATTCAGGATGTGCTTTTGTTGTAACAGGTCATTAAGGCGGCTGCGGTCGGTGACAGAGAAGGAGTCCTGAAGCAATCAGTAGATATGAAGTTTCTCACTGGACTCGAGTCTAAGGTATGCACTAGAACATGAAGAAGATAGTATAGTACAATATACTCAACATCGTCCATTATAGCTGAACATGGTAACAACATGAAAATCAGATGTTACTAAAGACGAATCTGTTTGTTCAGTTTAATCTCTGAGATGATATTTTAATCATTTAATCATCGGAGGAGACTATCTTCCACATTTGAATGAAAGCCTAGCTTCTGACACAGGCTCTCCTGTAGGCGATGGTGAAAGCCCACGTGGATGCAGTGATGATCCTGGGCGAGGCGTTTGCCTCAGAGGAGCCTTTCGATTTCGGTGCCCAGAGCACCACTGAGCGGATCCACAGCCTGATCCCGGTCATGCTGAAGCAGCGGCTTACGCCTCCTCCTGAAGAAACCTACTCACTCCATCGCAAGATGGGTGGCTCCTTCCTGATCTGCTCACGCTTGAATGCCAAGCTGAGCTGCAAGGACATGTTCACTGAGGCGTACAGCAAATATTGGAGCAAACGGCAGAATGCGTCCAGCAAGTGAAGGACTGCATGTGAATATTTGGGCAGGCCAGTTGATTCCCCTTGCCTGCTGAGCCTGAATCCTAGAATATTCTGTTTTAAGGGGTACAGTATCCATGTTTATGTTTCTTTTCCTCATTTAATAGCACGTCCATGTTGGTATTCAGATGTGCAACGTGCCTACGCTGTGGTATAACCATGTGCATGGTTGCTTATAATAACAGGGAGGATAAACTACTGCAGATGAGAGTGCAGTAGAAGTGGATAGAGTTCCAAAATGTTGTATATCCGTTCATTGTAATAATTTGCTTCACTGTTTTCATTTTATGAATAACGTTTGATCTTTATAGCTTCTCCAGACTATGCTTACGCACATAAGTTTGTTTAAGATTAGCATTTACTTGCACAAACATAAAGTCAGGACCAGGTCTCAGCTCCACAGACAGGACACTATGCACTCCCTGATGTGTTGTCCTCCATGCGCACAGATAATGGCCAGTAGTTTCATGTACGAAATCATGTACGTAATTTTGTACTGACTCATCATTTTGCAATGATTTTTTTTTATTTTTAATATTGATCAATACGACTATTTGATATAAAACCTAGAGTATTGAAATCAACCTGTATTCATTCTGTATTTAAATTGTTGCTGTTCTCTTTAAAGCCCTTAATTTAGATTTACAGTATAAATGAAAAATCGTTCTGCGTAATTAAATTTTTTAATATGTGATTCTACTTGGTCACTTTTTAGTGTAAACTAAACTTTCTTGGCAGTCAGTTTGTACTATTTTCCACTGGTATTGTTTGATAAAAAAAATCATTTTATTGTTTAATGTAAGAAAATATTCTAATGCAAAATATGTGAGTAGATTGTTTTATTACCATGTAGCTCAACAGTATTGATCTAGAAACAAATCAGCATCAAACATAAAGATAAAATTAGTCAATATTTTCAAAACATTTATGTATTTTAAAAATATAGCATACAAAAATGTTCAATAAACAGTTCCCTCCCAAAAGTACTCGAATTGCAAGGCCAGTTCATCCAAAGGCATTTGGGTTTAAGATTAATCCCTTCTGACAACAACGACAACTGCACATTTTGTTTGAAACCATCCATTCTTAAGTGATTAAAATTATTGAAACACTTGACTGACAGGTTCTTCTTGCTGTCTAGGTGTGCCTTGTTACACCACTTTGTTTAAACAAGTCATAGCTCTTAACGTCTATTCTTGGTTTGGGGCCTGGCTTTCACCTGTCAGGACTGCATTGGCTGTTAAAAAGGATAAACCAACATGAAGACCAGAAAGATGTGTACGGGAGAAAAGAGTCATTTTGAAGCCGGGAAAAGGGGAAATCGGTCAGTATTAGAATGTCTAATAAAAACAAGTACATCTTTTATAAATTGGGGTATGCAATAAACAAACAACATCCAAGCTTCTATGATATTTTGTTCAATTAAATAAAACAACAAAAAAAACGTCCTAACTGATTGATGCTACTTCATTAGTAACCTAGTAACCAGTGTAAGGATCTATCCGATGACAGAAACTTCTAAGCTCTTTTGTATGGCGCTCTGGATAAGAACATCTGCCAAATGTCTACATGTAAATGTAAAATGTATGTTTACTGTCTCATGCCACAAAATTACAATTTAGTGCATTTAGTTCTGCTCATTTCTGTTTTAGATAAATTGTATTTTACCAAAACTGATTGATGAACTTTTTGAAGGTCTTAAGGATTTAGATGAAGATTAAAACACGTACATTGTCAGGCCAAAAAAAAAGTCACTAAATCAGAAATGTCAAATAACTGGGACAGAGAACTTGCACCTGAATATGCCCTAGACTTCCCCACTATAGTAGCCGATGGAATCAATACCCATTTCTGCAAGTCTTGAAACTACTTTAGTTAATCAATATATTCACATACTGTAGTTTGATCACTGCAGTGCCAGTAAACTCGTTCGGATCATATAACCACTTCAGGCACTGTGTCATGCCATATGGATGTTTTTGCATACACTCTTTCTTCCGCTTCCAAGCCTGAAGTTCAAGGGCCCAACAGTGGCAACTTGATGGTGCTGGGTTTTAAACCTCGGACCTTCCAAACTATAGTGCAATGCCTCAACTACTAAGCTATCCCTGTCCTAATTTTTGTCCAGTAACCCACAAGTTAAATCAATGTAATGTGGCCGAACCAAACAAATCTTGTTATGGTGGCTAAGTCGCACTAAACTAAGTGACACATCTTAGCAAACATATGATATTTGACATATCCAAACCAAACTTTGTAAAAGCAAGACTGGACTGGGATGAAAAATCAGCCCTGGTATTTTGAGTCTAGGCGGTTCATCACCTCAATCCAGAACTGTTCCAGTCAGACACCACCCATATACAGTGCATTTCAAAACATTTGAATATCATGGAAAAGTTAAATTTGTTTCTAATTTAATTCAAAAAGTGACACTCTCGTATTCTCGATATTCATATTCTTCAAAAAGTATTGCTCTGTAAAATAATAACTAGTTTTTCTCTTAGTTCTCTGAATGTGAAAGTTATGTACTGTATATCTGTGAAGATTCTCAGTCATCCAGGTGAGGTTATCTGAAAGTTCCGTCATGTCAACTTGGGCTTCTTTCTCATTCAGTAGATACTTTTGACTACTCATCCAAGAAACTTCTTCAGTCTGAAGACTATATGGTTACGTACAATAAAAAAAAAAAAAGGTTATGTACAGTAAAAAAGAAAGAAAGGGATTTACCACATGGGATGTCACTTTTAAATGTACCAACATAATTGTATTTTCACTACAATTTACTACACTTTTACGACTATACATAGTGACCAGCCACCCATCGGGGCAATTTACATCCCAGCATAATGAGACCAACCCAACCAAAACATGATTGGCAGATTTATGCTGGAATTTGACAGCAATCTTCATAAAAACGAGAACTGTACAACTGTATATCTACTTCACATTACATACAATTATAAGATTCCACACAAACACATTCTCGGAACTCAGGCTCCGTGCTGTTGCCATAGTTACAGGCTTGGCTTGGGTGTTTGGAATTAAAATGTTGAATTAAAACACATTGGTACATCTGTATATCTACTTCACATTACATCGAATTACACACAAACACAGTGCTTGTTTAGTATGTAATTAACTCCTCCATACATTTGAAGTAGGTCAAAGCTAGCTGACTTCAGTACAGAGTCACTGAGTGCCGGAATGAAGAGGGAATGAATTCTTGGCCTGTTCAGTAGTTTGTGTACAGATGGGGTTAAAGGCAGTTTTTCCATGCTGATACTTCAAGCTATTTATTTATGGAGTGAGAGCTTGTGCTTATAATTTACTAAAGTTTCCTGGGCCTCAGTGTCCCAGCTGTTGCCATAGTTACAGGCTTGGCTTGGGTGTTTCAGGCTTGGCTTGGGTGTTGAGTCGCCCACTGTGACATCATCGAAGATAGCTTCGGAAGGTGCACAAGAGAAATCTCTTCAGACCATCAATAGACAGCGACAGAGCGACACAGAGATAACGAGTGATTAACTGTGATTAACAGCAATAACCTGTACTTACATCAGCGGTAAGATGATTAGGAACTTCTAGGTCTTTTTTAAAATGTTGAGATTCCTCTGGTTTCTGTGGTGAAATGTACTTTGTAGTGAACTTACACTAAGGTTTATCTGTTTAAAGCAGTACATTTGTGTATTTGAGAGGCTGCGAAATATTCACTTTGGTTTGATAAATATTCAGTAGGTGTTGCTGCTTTTCTTCACCACAAAGAGGATGTGTTAAAGTTTTATTTCCATGATTTAGGCAAAATGAACACGACATCTGAGATGAAGCGCCTGACGATTTACATGCTGGAGTCTGCGCCGATAGACGACCAGGTCCAGATAGCACGTGAGTCTCACACTCACATATACGCAAACACACACACACGAATATTCCTCACACACACTCCTGCTCTGCAGCACAGCATTTTAATGTGCTTTTCTTTGACTTCCCTGAACAAACGTCTACAAGCACCTGCTTTCAACTCCTCTTACATGTTTCTTAGACATTAACAGTGCACAGGAAGAGCCTGGTGCCCAAGTGCCACCTATCAGACTCTTTCCCTCTCCCACACACACACACCTCACACACTCTCTTTCTTTGTTCTGTTCTCTCTGCAGATGATCACCTCTTACCGCTGGTCGAGAAAGTCCACCCCAGTCAGGCCGCTAAGATCACCTGGATGCTGGTGCAAGATGAGAACAACTTTGAAATAATGAACATGATTGGAGATCCTAAACATCTGCATGCCAGGGTGCGTACTCTCTCTCTCACACACACACACACACACAATTTTTAAATGCGTATTACTTTATTTAACACATATGTGACATATGCATACAATGTGTGTGTTTTTTTTGTAGGTGGACGAAATGGATGCTCTCCTGAAGGCGAGAGAAACTGGTCACAAGCCGGTAAGGATCTTTAATTAAAACTGGACATGTGCTATAAATCAGTAATGAGATACACAACAATAACAATTGTATAATTAATTCATGTTTAGCTTTATCATCACACCACAGTTTTAGGAATAAAGAGTACAAAAGGTATATGAAATTTTACATTTGTAGAACAAAGCAAAGCTGTCTTTTTCTCTCTCTCTCTCTCACACACACACACACACACACACACACACACACACACACACACACACGCATGCACGCACTATGCGTACTTAAACAATCCTCTCCATTTTTCTTTCAGGAAATGTTGAAAGCAATTTTCAACAACAATAAGAAGAGAAGAAACAAGAAAAAGAAGAAATTTATTGACTAACATATCAATAATTAGATTTTTTCTTTTTCACAAAAATATGTTGTATATATTGTACATACAGCATATAGTATAATAACACATGATAATTAAATGACATGCATTGTTATGTGTTTTTCAACCAATTATTAATTTTTTTTTTCTTGTACCGAAATATTTTGTAATAATAAATAAAAAACATCGATTTACTTTGGTTGTTGTTTATTGTCATTTTAATTAGAATTGAAGGAAACTTTTGTTATTTATTAAAAACAAGATTGCTTCATCTTTAGTATTAACTAAGAGCAATATTGTATTTTTTCCATGCTTTTCCATGCCTGTAGTGCTGTTCTAGCTAGCACATTAGCCTGGTTACTGCATTTATAAAAATCTCTCTTTGTTAAAAAAAATATATCTCCGCTTTCTAATGAAGGTTTTATGGAGGTTTGGTTAAATTCCCATGCATGGTTTACAGGGATTGAAGCAAAATCAATCTTCCGATAGGCAGACGTGTACACACTATCCATTTTTTTTTTTTTTTATTTCTTTTTTGGACAGTGTGGTCTAATTTAACGTTCATCTTTAGAATCATAGCGATACCATACTAACAATAATATTAACAATTAGTGTGTTGAACTTCTGCTGTCCAGTCAGATTCAGTCTCTTTAGCGTAGACACATTTGCTGCTCAAGGCTACTTAGGTTTTGTCAGAAATAGAGGAAATATTCTTTAAATACTGTTTTAACAAATCTGAGAATAATTGCATGAATGAATCAAGAACCTCATAGTTATCTCAGAAATCTGAAAGTATATAAATTTTATGACTGAAGTAAAATTTTTTGTGATTTACTGTTTTCTACAGGGTCCGGGTTCGATTCCTAGCCAGGTTTGATTTCCCCTCTGTGTGCATGGAGTTTGCATGTTCTCCCCGTGCTGGGTGAGTTTCCTCCGGGTGCTCCGGTTTCCTTCCAAAGTCCAAAGACATGCAGATTAGGCTAATTGGCGTTCCCAAATTGCCCATGGTGTGTAAATGAGTGAGTGTGTGTGTGTACTGGTGTGTCTTGTGATGGATTGTCACTTTGTCCAGGTTGTACCGTGTCTCTTGCCCTAAGTTTCCTGGGATGGGCTCCAGGCCCCCCGTGACCCTCTATTTATAATTAAGTGTATAGACGATGAGTGAGTGAGTGTTTTCTTTAGTACATAAAATCATTCAACAATAAAAGTAAAAGCTTTTCCATATGCACACAATTTTAATTAGACACTGAGACTGTGTCTGAGTCCCGAACACTATTTGGAAGACTATTCCATAATTTTGGGGCTTTGTAAGAAAAAGCT
>JAQQZT010000012.1:28347163-28357373 GCA_030068275.1 Clarias platycephalus | reverse complement strand
TATATAAACTCACCCATTAAAACAAGTGTGGCTTGACGTATACGACCATGTCTAATAGAAAGCCATTTTACAGTATACATATTTTGTTCTTCTTATTATGCAATAGTAAAATCCATGCTTTTACTTAGCAAAGGCATTCACAACATTAAGAAAAAAATTTTCTTTACAATTTATGAAACAAGATACAATAAATATCATTATAGAATTGATGCTGTACACAAAAGCCGCTTCATTTCACTCATATAAAAATATGTTTTTAGTGCAACCATACATATATTGATACTTCACATCATATTTGAAAAAAGACAAAAAGACAGTGACCTGCATTTAATACAAAGCTGATACACAAAGTTTTGACATATTTACATTTTTATATGCTTATAAGAATATAAGCATAATTTGAAAACACAAACAAAAAACTAATAATAAAGGCACACAGATCTGTACATTTTAGAGTACCAGACATAAGCAATTTTGGTCAGGCTCATATACAGGTATAAGTTAACATATAGGTTATTCTCTGACATTTTAAATAAGAAAAAGAACCAGAGTTTAAAAGAGCAAACCGGGTTATAAAAGGCATGCTACGCGGTACTTGTACACTCAAATATATGAGTGTGACTGTGTATGTGTAAACATACAAGTGTAATGTACTGTCCTCCACTGCAACATTATTCAGCTGTTGTCAGTCGTTTGTTGTGCTGTTGATGGACTCCTGCCCTGACCCTGTTGACCAAGTGACCTCTCTGCAGGAGCATTGGATGTAGGAGACACATCAGTTTCTGTGCTGGAGTGCCTAAACGCTGAGCTACTAAATTTCTGTACACTGCTCGCCACACTCTCTGGCTGGGCGATAGGACAAGACAACGTCTGCTTTTGGATCTGCTCGATGGAACCAGCCACCTTTCCTAAGGGATCCTCTGAGGCAATGCGCAATGAAGCAATAGCCTTAGTGCATGTCAGGATGCCTTCTTCTTGCTTGCTCTCTTTGTGAGCGTTATCTCTGGACTGCTGAGAAGACGGTGATGCTGCTGAACTTATAGCTGTCTGGGACAGTGCCATCTCTTGCGGGTAAGCTGTATCGTCTGGACCTTGGGTGGGGTTAGACTCACAACTCTCTGAGTGCAAAGACCCCTCGCCAGATTCCTCTGAAGGCGTCGTGTTGAGAGGAAGGCGAGTGGAATGGGCCAGGCCTGGCACTATCTGGATTCCACCGATTGGAATCATTGGGAAAAGTGAACGAACCTGTTGCTGGGAGTGGAGGGGAAGATGGCTAAACAGACCTTGGTGCGTAGAGGGAGCTTCTGTGCTATTCTTGTCTCCTTGAGCATAGCAACTTTTCCTCTGATTCTAAAAAAAAGTCATTAAGGGATTAGCTGCTACAAAATATGATTAATTGCTTTTGGAGACTGTTTTGAAAACTGAATGCTTATTTGACAAGACTCAATGTATGTTGAAAAATACTCAATAAAACAGTCACTTACCATATTCATTTCTGAGTGGCCCCGGCTCTTCTGAGCCCCCGAAGCAATGTCTCTGTATGGATGCTGGTTCAGTGTCCAAGGTCCACTGTGAGGGTGAGGTGCTCTTCTTGGAGACAACGGTCTGAGCACACCCTTGTAGCGTCCTCTGGGGGACAGCTCACGTCTGCAAGAGAGATCTCTAGGGGGCGATACTGGACACCCTGCATGAGAGACAGGTGAAAGGAGGCCTCTGGGGGACATGTCTCTCCTTGGAGACACATCCTTTCTATAGATTTCCCTCCTGGGGGACAGAGGTCTAAGGGGCGAAGCCTCTCTTCTTGGTGACAGACGACCCCGTGGGGAGAGGTCGCGTTTTGGGGACAAGTACCGGGGTGAAGGTTCTCGAAGCGGCGAGGAGTCACAGCTAGGTGAGGACAGACGTGAGGGGGAGAATTCAAAAGAAGATGAGCTATGGTCTGGAGACAAACCAGGAGCTTCATCCATGGACCGAGGCATCTCCAACCTGGTTTTAGGGTCTTCTCCCAAAGCTCCTTGAAGCAGTTTTTGGTATTCCGCCATTTGGCTCTCGCCAGCTTTCTCACCAGGGACCATGAGTTGAGTGATTTGAATACTGGGCAAACTTGAATAATATCCAAGCAATGGCTGCTTGTGGGCTGAGCTTAGCAGATCAGGGCCAGTGTCATTTGATGCAGCAATTGCAGTGACAGAATGCGAAGGGTTGGCATACGGATGTGGGCTTGTGCTTCGAGACAATGTCTTTGGTGTCGAATCACCATCGTAATCATCATCGTCATCTTCGTCCTCATCCACCTCGTCGCCATCTTCCTCAGCCCCGTCTGAATCATCAGCATCCGAAAATTGGTGCTCCGTCATGATTTCCAATAGGCCAATCTTTCCAGGATCCTTCTGGATCTCCTCAGAAGTATCTGAGGAAGAAAAAAAGTTAGAGCTAGAGCTTAATATGCATCATATAGTATAATGGCAAAATAAAAACGTATTCATACCAACTCCTTCCACGTCATCTATACACGTCACGGACACCCCAAGCTCCAAGCATTTCTTCATGTGGGCTTTTGACTTCATGTGCTTTGTTAAGTTTCCTAAAACCAGAGTTTGAGAAGTTTAAAAGACTTTGGAGATGATATGGTAGTTTTATATATTAATATTGGCGATTAGCTTTTTAATATAAATAAATAGCTGCATTACTATTTCAAATTAAACATTATGACCTTTAAACTACCCATCTGGACCAAAAGGAATTTGCCATACACAGAAAGGGAAAACCTACCTTTTGTTTTAAAAGCAAAGTTGCAAAACTTGCAGACATATGGCCTAACGTCAGTGTGTGTGCGAATGTGTTTCTTCAGCATGCTTGGCTTTTTACAGCGGATACCACACTCTTCGCAGATGTATTTCCCCCGACCTCGGCCCCGCACGTAAACATAGTCCTCATTTGATTTGTACCTGGAATAAACATATTGTTATGCATTAATATTACATTGTTTGCTTTTACATAATGTAAATATTTATAAAAGTTTATTTAACCATTTGAAATTTCATGGCTTAATATGTTGAAAATAATTGACCAGAATTATTCTATATAACTTATGAAACCATTAAATGTATTCAGGACTATAAATGAAGTACTACAAATTCTAAAACTGAGTAAAGTGAGTGAGTGTGTGTGTGTGTGTGTGTGTGTGTGTGTGTGTGTGTTTGTGTGCAAAAGTC
Organism: Clarias platycephalus; assembly: GCA_030068275.1. Classification (NCBI taxonomy): domain Eukaryota; kingdom Metazoa; phylum Chordata; class Actinopteri; order Siluriformes; family Clariidae; genus Clarias; species Clarias platycephalus. Next base: position 28,354,158 of record JAQQZT010000012.1, on the reverse strand, counting down.
GTCCTACACAGCAGCCGCCTCCACCCCCTTGCAAGCTAGTGTGTGTGTGTGTGTGTGTGTGTGTGTGTCCATGTGTCCACGTTATTCCTTCCGGAATTAATTATGCTCACAATCTAAGGTTCCACTGTATAAGGCGATATAATAATGACATGAATTTCAACATACCCTCCTTCAAAAATTTTAATGCGTGTGGGTTCAGCCTGCTTTGACGAAGCCTCCTTCTCTCCGTGGTCTTCTTTCACTCTGTCCCTTGACATTACACCTTTAATTTTCTTTCCCAACTTGCCGATATCCAGCTTCACAAGCTCTGGCTTCATCTATAAAAGTAACAAAAATTACTACATGAAGAAATTCTAAACATTAGCAAGAATCATTTAGTATTAAGAAATCGATAATCAACTGGTGTGCATGTTTACTATCTACACTCAGGTATGTGGAGTTGAAATCTTATCAAGCTTTGGGAATTCATTACCTGCTCATACTTCTGCTTCCACAACAAGGACGAGACAAGTTTTCCAGTCCCTGGCTGATACATAACAGCCATTGTGTATGTTTCGGTGTTTCTCCTTTGTTTGGAGCAGAGTAATGCCAGAGTTGCCTTGGTGCTGAGGCTGAGGGGGTTTGGGTTATAGGAGCTCACACACCAAGAGCCATAAACAGAGTTTAAGGGGGTTGTTTGAGCATAGTTTGGCTTGGTGTAATTTAGATAGCACCAGCTAACACTTGTTGTCGTTCGTAGACTGGGAAACTGAAAGAACTGATCAACATCTGCTAGGTCAGTCAGCAGGAGTGTGCTCCCACACACAGCACCACCCTGACTGCCAGCAAGTTGCACCAACATGTTCACCGGGATCTTGGTCTGCTTCAGTTCATCTTGAGTGTCGCTTGAAGAGATCATTGATTGAGTGGCCTCTGCAGTGGAGTTGTCTACGTCAAGCTCCTCTGGGGACTCCGCTCTTTTAGATGTTTTCATCACAATTTGTAGAGGTGGGGTAAAGCTTTCCTTGTGTGGCACATCAGATGCAGAGGACAACATAGATGGGTAATTAGCTGGTGGAGATGAGGACATCCTCTCCAGATCATCTACTGAGTCGTTTCTCTTTAAAACATCAGGCTGTGGCGAAACATCTCCATCATTTGGTGCACTTGAATTACTTAGCTCAACTGCACTTAGCTCTTTCACTATTTGACCATACATCTTTTCCTCCTTAATCCGTTTCTGTTGCTTGGTGCCAATAAAAAGTTCAAGACTACTGGCTGGTGAGAGCATTCTTTTACTCCCTCCAATACTAGATGAGGCATCTGTGGTTGAAATGGTTCCTGATGTCAAGGACAATGGGATGCCAGTATTCAGTCTTCCAGGTAATGCTTCAGGACCTTTCCAAAGTGGATATTGCAAAGATCCTTCTGGATGGCCCAATATTTTTGATAAACTGAACCCCGTTGGGTGTTTTGAAGATATGCCCATAAGTGAGCTGGCAGACGCGTTGCCTGAGCCCATTAATCTGAGAGAAGTAGTACTCTGAGCATGAGTTGCAAGAACTTGTGAAACACTTGTATACATAACATTACCATATGATGGCACATTTGTTTGAATTCTAACGGGAACTTGCATTCCAGGGTGTGATGACTGTGAACCAATATTTTGAGTGGTAAAGCCAGGATGAATTTGCTGTAAGAAAACTGAGTTTGTAGTGAGCACTTTTGATGAAGTACTGATAGTTTGTGGGGAAGCTCTTGAGACATAAGGATAAGTCTGACTTACCCCATCACTATTGGATTCATTGTGTACTTGTATTTGATGAAGAGGTTGGTGGGATTTATGTAGAGTTGGTGGGCGGATATGTACTTTCTGTAGCTGATGGATACCCTGGTGCTGCTTGGGTCGTGTTGGGTCAGTATACCAGACAACTGTCTGACAAAACGGTAATGATCCCAAGCTACTCGGAAGTGATGAGTGTTGCATTACATCCTGGCTCATGTGCTCATGTATTGAAGCCTCACTGTCTGTTGACAGCTGGCCTGGCAAACGTGGTGACTTTTGCAAGTCGTCTGACTGGCTGTCTTCACTGATGCTCTGCTGTAGCAAGTGATATGATCCTCTTTTTTGTCTTAATAGATCACTTCCAGCTACAATGTAGGGTGGAGTGGGTAGAGGTGTGGTGCCTTGCCAAGAAGAAGGTAAATTATGGGGGTCAGAAAGTTCTTGTTTAATAGTTAATTCAGAGCATTGCTCCTGAGGTACAACTTCAGGATAGACACTCAGAGATGCCTGTCTAACCAGATATCCACGTCTACGTTCCTTCATGGATGATGCACTGGCATATAACTCCCCTTGTCTTGAATTGGTTGACAAACTTCCATAATCGAATGATTTGCTACGAGTTTCTGGCACCTCAACAGGTAAACCACAAGGGGACTGTTCTGATGAGGAGCGACGCATCTCCTTGTGATGACCTGGTATTGACAAAGAATGACCACTCCCTGGTACAGTTAAAAATTCTGATTGCTTACAGAAATCATCTTGCTTGGTTGGTGACACTGACTTCATGCTTTCCTCTCTATCAAATGACATTGAGAAGCTTGAGCTATGAGACAGGTTGCTCTCTTGACTTGGGCTCCTGGACAAACTGGTACAAGTAGACTCGAAGCTTGATTCCCCAGATGAGTGCTCAATGTCTGCAAGACGCAGACGTTTTTTCTTCGGGGGCAGTTTCTCTGCTGGGAGTTGGGACAGAGTCTCACTCCTCTGTGGCCACTGGAACTCCTCCACATGTTTCTCTGGCTCTTTAGCTGGCACCTCTGGTTCTTTTTCTGGTTTATCCGGTTCCTCTGTGACTCTAATTTCAGGTACTTGAATGTTGGGTTGCCGTACAAGTTTGTGGGGCATGTGATATTGCTGACTGGGTGAAATAGATGCTAATTCACTGTCACTTTGCTGTTGATGTTCCATGCTCTCAGACCTCAAAAAAGAATCAGGACTCTGCACATCATCAATGTTCTCAGGGTCAGACTGCTCAGAGAGTTGGCTGACAGGCTTTTCTGGCTGATACGATTGATGTTCAATGGACTCAGTCTTTTCAAATGAGCTTGGCCTGCTCAGCAAGTTAGTATGCTGAATAACAGATATTACATTGCCCGCAGCCTTTCGGTCTGTATCTTGAACAAGTACAACATCCTCTGGACATGTACCAGATTTATCAAAACTTTCCAATGAACTGTTACCACTATACATAGGTCCTCTACCTGTGTGTATACTTTCCTGATTTCCTGTTTTTAGGTCATAGTCCCCAGAAGTTTCCAGAGAGACATTTTTTATGTCATCATACTGCCCAGGGCAGTCCTCCTCATCACCAACACTCTTTTCTTTCCGACGTTTTCTTGTGGTCACCTCTGGCATTCCGAACTTCGTACCACAGCTGCCATATATTGTCCGCATTTCAGGACATGAAAGTTCTGATCCTGAGCCTTTGAACTCGGACATCAGCTGTTCCCTCTCCGCCATCTTTATTGTTGAAAACTGACCTCCCATCTTTCCATAGTTCTCGGATTCCCCATGCTCAAAAGCGGCCTGTCTCCTCAGCCTTCTTAGACCAGCTGCCCCTGGATAAAATACATCATCTGGAGACATCATTTCATCAAAGGAGTGACTCCCTCTCAGAGCTGACGGAACATTAAGATTAGTAGGGGATGGTGTTGGCATTGAGTTACTTCTTAATAGTGGACCTGACTCAGAAGGAGCTTCCAGGAAAGAGCCTCGGGGGTACTGCTTTGGGTCAAACCCTGCAACCATTTGTGATTCTGCATACGTTTCTCTGAAGAATATGCGATCCTCTGATATCTTTCCCATGTCCATTTCTATCATGGCAGATTTGTTTTGTTGGTCAGGACTAGCAGTAGCTGGAATTTCAGGTGTCGCTGGATGTCTAGATCTGGAAATGGGTCTGTAATACCAAGATCGTCCAAACATAATCTCTTCGTAAGTCTTTGCATTGGTGTTAGGTGGACTAATCTGCTGCTCAGCACTCTCAGAACGAGAGAAATAGCCAGAATCTGTGCTACCTTTGCTGTGCGGACTTAACAGATTAAGAGATTGCTCGGAGTCCTGGCCTTTTTTATCAGTGAGTCGTAAAGCAAGTCTCTGTTTGACAGTATGCGACTCATCTCCCTGGACCACTCCTCTCATATTCGATCCCCTAATTTCCGTGAATGGGGTGCACTCTATGGCTGTTGACATTAGCCCCTGTTTAGGAACAATTAAGATAGGCACTTTCATCGATGCCACGGCCATCTCTTCTGCTGAATCTGCGTATGCTGGTTCTCCACCTTTGTCTAAAGTGCTTTTGTCAGAATCAAATGATATCTGGGGTATGGAGATAGTTTTTTCTGGGTACATGGCACCCTCTGCAGTTTCTTCATCTGTGTCAGTACTTTGATCTCCATCTGACTGTACCTCTGTTTCACCAACTGAAGATGCTTGATCAATATCTGTGCGAGTCGCCAGCTCAGAGAACGGAACCAGTCCTGCTTTAATAGCATGAGCATGAGACTTTCTATGTTTATATAAATTGCTCTTGGTTTTAAACGAAAAGCCACAGGGTTCACAGGGATAGGGCCGTTCCCCCGTGTGCGATCGTATGTGTTTTTTAAGCACACTGGGCTTAGCACAAGCCCTTCCACAGTACTGGCAAATGTACTTCCCTGGCTTTTTGGGTTTCTGTTCCTTCTTATGTCCTTCCTCTTTTTGCTCAGAGCCCGACTGTGAATACTGGCAAAAAGCACTAGGTAAACTGGGAGACTTCTGACGGGGGAATGCTCCATGAGAACGTGAGTGTGCAGAAAACATATCGTCTTGAGGCAGAGACTGCAGTTTGCCTGGGAAAGGCCAAGCATGGGGCTCCAATCCAGGCTGCGACTTTGTACCACTAAGGAACGGCTTCTGCATGGGCTGCTGTGGGTATGAGTGTTGTAACTGATAGGAATAAGACCTGGGGAAAAATTCTGCAGATGACTGAGTCTCGGTGCTTATGTGCAGCTTTCCAGAAGCTGCAATAACCGTCCCAGTGATACCGCCCTGCAAACTTTCTGCATAAGTGCTTCCCTTTGTGCCAGCACAGGGCTCCGAAACCCACTTTCTTTGTAAGGAGGTTTTCTCACGTGGTTCCTTGCTGCATTTTTGTCCAGCAGCTGCTCCATGTGGCTCCATTATTTAGTCCTTCTGTTGGGTTTCTCAAGGTACTGTTTATTCAATCACATTCAAATATATCGTCATTCCAGGTGATTTACTAACAATGCCATGTAAACAAAAGGTCCTCAGTTTCCATTTTCTAACCAGCAGCCAAAGCTCTTTCCAGAATCTATTCTTTTGGCATGGTTATATTGAATATATATGTAGTTTCATCCACGCTGAGTTCTCGTCTCTTCAAGTCTTCCTTAAGTATCTACAAAAAACAACAACAGAGAAAATGATTATTTTTAATATATACAAACAACATTTGAAACATTAAAAGATAAGTTAACCAATGGATGCTAGTGCAGATTTGCAAAGTTAAATATACTGGATGTCCTGTAACAGTTTGCTCCTCTAATGAGTCTGCTACATCTAGTCAATGAAATGAAACACAGGAACTGACACTCTTTCTCAATTCACCATTAACACCCGTGCCTACTCATTTTCTAAAAAGACACAAACGGCTAAAAATAGCCAACGGAACACAAGTGACGTTAATGTCAGATGTGTGTGGGTGTCTAAAGGCAAAGCTATGAGGAAACCATGCCATGTTCACTTCTCGATTGTGTTTTTTTCCTCCTCAAAGGTTTAAAAGTAAACACAGAATGAATGCATTTTTTTCACATATTACACTCTACTCTAAACTCTTGGGTTACGTTAAGTCCCTGAAAGCCTACATACACTCAGTGTTTGTGATGGCATGGTGCTGAACATGTTCTGCTTGCTTTTTTTCCCCCCACCTCTCAAAGCTGCCTGTGAAACAGTGAGGAAACTATGTGACGGCGATGTCTGGGGGCTGTTGTGAGTACTAAAAATAGCACAGCAAAAAAGCCAGTGGTTTTTAGAATACCTGAAACTTTAACTTATTGTTTGTTTTGTTTTCAGTTTCTTCCATTCCTGACACAGGAAAATATGCTCTTGCAAACCAAGAACCATGAGTTTGAACCCACAAGGTAGTGGGTTTGGGTATGTATAGCAGCTTTGTGCTTTGTGCAAACTGAATTTTATAAATGAGAAATGAGAAAGAGGGGGGAAGGAAATCCAGTGTGTACATGCACATTAAATTAGCTAATAAACCAACAATTCTGGGTGACCTATTATACACATGTTGACTTTCAGTCACATTTTGACATTCAGATGGGTCTCCGGTGTGTGTGTGTATGTGTGTGTGTGTGTGTGTGTGTGTTTGTGAGGGTACAAACAAAGTTTTGTTTTGTCTGGGGTTTAAACAAGCCAGTTAGATTTTTTAAAAATGTGACTTTATATGAGAAGCCCCTCCCCCGACTTGTGGCTCAGCTCTTTTGTTCTCTGGGGGGGTGTGGCTCGGCAGTGACTCATTTACATAGACACTGAAATGGTACATTTGGAGAAGGAATGAAATTAAGGGAATATGAAGTATAAAAAGTAATTATATCTGAGGGGTATTTCAGGAACTAGGAACTTTATTAGGGAACTGGGGAACTTTATTTTTTCTGTAATTATTATTGTAAGAGGTTTGCAAGAGGCAGCTATCCTGCCTGTGCTGTATCATCACACTATCCAGACTCTCATGTATCGCCTACATATCAACAATATCCTTTGGGGATATGTATGGGGTCAGTGTGAGAACATGGCCTAAAGAACAGTTGTTTTTCTGGCACTGGTGTGATTAAGGATAAAGAACGATCTTATACTGTATCCAGCCTCTTCTGAAAAAGCCCAATCTTGACCCCACAGATCTAACAAATTTTAGACCGATATCAAAACTGCCATTTCTCTCGAAAGT
>JAQQZT010000012.1:28333789-28347063 GCA_030068275.1 Clarias platycephalus | reverse complement strand
ATCATTGTACAGCACTTTGGTCAACTTCGGTTGTTTTAAATGTGCTATAAATAAATTTGACTTGACTTGACTTGACTTGTATGTAACAAACTGCATTTTTGTTCTCAACAATGTGACCAAAATGAAACGTAAATTTTTATAATTCGGTTGTCTGATTGGTGTATCCCTCTTTGGCTTTCGATGGGCATAATATTGAGTGTGTTCCCCTAAACCAAAGCAGCAATGTCACCTTTTTTGTTATTCTGGACTGGACTACAAGAACCTTTACTCCCCACATGCATGATGAGTCTTGGCTGCCAATGTTCCGGTTGCTGGTTCACTGTTTTTGAGTTTCACTGTTTTTCGGTGGTCCTTGGATAACTTGAGGTAGGTCCTGATCACAGCAGACTGGGAACGTTCCACAAGAGCTGGAGTTATGGAGCTGCTCTGACCCATCACATCACCCATCATAATTCTGCTCTTGTCACAGTAGCTACAGTTACACTCTCTTGTTACAATGACAAGTGGAAGTGGGTAGGATGTATTAGACACCAAGTAAGCAGAAAAAAATGGGCAAGCAGGATTTGAACAAGTTTGACTAGAGTCAAATTGTGATAGCTAGAGGATTGGATCACAGCAATTCTGCAGTTATTGTGGGATGTTCTCGGTCTGCAGTGGTCAGGACCTACCAAGAAAAACAGTGAACCGGCGACAGGGCCATTGGCGGCTAAGGTTCACTGATGCAAACAGGGAGTGAAGGCTGGCCTGTGTCGTTAGATCTTATTAGAGACCTACCTTAGGTCAAATTGCTGAAAAGGTCAATGCTGGTGCACACAGGAAAGCGTCAGAACACGCAGGACATCGCTGTTTTGAGGATGAGGATCTACTCAATAATGGGTGGGTGGTCATAATGTTGTGACTGATCAGTTTAAAGAAATTTCAATACTGATCAGATGGTCCCAGGTTCAAACACCTGCACCACCAAGGTACCACTGTTGGGCTCTTAAACCTCAACTGCTCAGATGTAAAAGAGATCAAATGTTTCTTTGGATAAGGGCATCTGATAATGCTGTAAATGTTTGTCCCTTAGTATAATGTGTCCATATTTTGTGAGGTCCACAAGACCTTTTATCCTAATCACCAAAAATAAAAAACACCATGTAATACCCAGTACATCATGAAAATATTGTGATTTTTTTTTGTATGATGATATATCAAATTTTGTTATTTTTCTCCATCACCATTAATCACATTTCGTAAAGACACAGACAAGCTTGTTAGCTACAGTACTATAATTCCCTGAATTAAAGGCACTGTACTATATCTCCGGAATTTTGTACGGCAAAACGCATTAATAATATTCTCATGACACCTTTACTCAAATCACACAAACACTGCCATAACTCTCCCTTACCACTATTTATCCAAAAGACAGGTTTTTCCTCACCCAGCACTTTCCACAGTGTGTATTGTCGCCTCTGTTTGCAGGTCTGTTGGATCTATCGGCCTAAATGCGTACAAGTCAGCCACCTGGAGTGTCCTGCTGAGTCCTCATTAGAACCCGCAAGATGAAGCACAAACTTATCCCCAGGCTAGGCCAGGCTAGAGGAGGCATGGCATGCACCAGGGGAGGGAGACCAGCACAGATAAGGAAACCAGCTTTAATCACATCCAGATGGTCAGCTATTGTACGTTACAAACCTTTGCAGTTAAAAAAATATATATATATTGCACATTCCATGCAAAAAAGCCCTCAGTTTTATTTCCTTAGCTACAAAGCAGACTGACAAAAAACGCTCGAGAAAGAACTCGCAGTGAGATATGTGGAGCAGAAAGGAAGCAATTAAATAAGATGAGGTATTTTTAACGCCGTGGCCAGGAGAGCTTGGATATGTATGTGTGTGTGTGTGTGTGTGTGTGAGTGAGAGAAAGAGAGAGAGTGTACCATATTAGCGTTTTTGTATTTGTGTGTACGAGCTCCGGAGAGAGAGAGAGAGAGAGAGAGAGAGAGAGAAAGTATGCGTGGGAAGCATCCACAGCCATCTCAAGATGGGGTGAGGAGCGTGGGTGACAGTTCCTGTGTGGGAGGGGAAGGCATGAATAACACGCAGAGTTATGCTGTTGATGAATTGTGTTATGAAAGGGGGGGAGTTACACAACACTTGGTCAGAGTGGGTCGGGAACGATGTCAGCCGGATTCGCAGCGCACCACACAGCCCTTCAAGACATTTGGTCGAATACACAATTATCCTCCAGCTGCAATGCCAGGCGCTGGTAGGAGGAGGAGGAGGAGGAGGCAGGAGGGAAGAAGAGTGAATGTGCCGGAAGAGGGGCACATCAACATGCTCGCATTTAGGCAAATGATGGACATTTGCTCTCAAAAGACGCCTAAATACTCACGTGGAGGGGAAAAATAGAGATCTGCTTGGGATTTGTGCAGAGATATGATGCAATGCTGATAACCTCTCCTACTGTATTGGAAGAACGGTCAGCCATCACTTCATCCCAACATGTGATTCGCATAATGTTAATTGTGCGACTCATAGCTGCTCTTGTACTGTGTACTGTGTATTGTACAAATTGAGCAGTAGTGGCTCAATCAGTTAAGGCGTACTTGGTTACTGATCGGAAGGTCGGGGGTTTCGAGCCCTCTCTTGAGCGAGGCCCTTAACCCTGTCTGACCCTGCGCTCTGACCCCAGCTTCCTAACTGGGACTTGCAAAAAAAAAATTTCACTGTGCTGTAAGGTGCATGTGACAAGTAATGGAATCATCATCATGCTTTATGAACATTGCTGTCCTGTTACAAACTATTTCAACTGTACAGCTCTTGAATGTTGTGTATTTCCTGTAGATAGTGTCATGAAACAAAATGTACAGTGTTGTTATACATGACTGAATATTTGAGCGTCACTAACAGCTCCAATCAAATTCCTTGAGCGTGTTAACATACTTGGCCAATAATCCGATTCTGTTTCTGATTATACTCTGTCCATGATGATGATGATGATACTAGGCATTTCTTTCTCCACCATAACATAAGATGAGATGTACTATCTCATGAGCTACTAACAACTGCACACTGTGGTGTTTCTTCAGGTCTGGAAATCATTACAAGCCTTCCACACTGCTCGATAGACAGGAAGGCTTACACTTGTACGTACTGTATATGTGTTCCTGGACGTACTGTAGATAAAACCCGGTAAAGGAGAGCTACTGTATATGAGATGTGTTTTAATGTTATTTGTTCTTTTGAACTCGTGTTCATTTTGAATAACATTCTCTTGACGAATGTCTTTCAACTACTTAACAGCATTTCTTATTAATTTGCTTTAATGTTCATGACAAATCCATCGTATCAAAACATAATTTTTTATCATGTTATAGGACACTTAACCTAATATACAAAATTTGTTGCTCAGCAGTAGCTCATTTATAAAGACGCTGTAACAACATGTTCAGAAAAAAGAGGAAAAATTAAGGGAGCTGAAAGTATTAAAATTGCGTTATCTGAGGGGTATTTCAGCTGGTGCATTAACACACACACACACACACACACACACACACACACACACACACACACACACACACACACACACACCTTTAAAGAAAAAGATGAAAATCTAGCAGTGGTGCCCAGTGTGTATGAAAAAGCATAAAGGATTATTTCCGACAGGTGAGTATCAGTGTAGAAGTAATGAATATGCAATAAAAAGCAGTTTAAGGAATGTATATACTGTAGTATATTAATAATATGAGGGCCGTTCAAGTCAAACCGGGACTTGTGATGAAATTTCTGGTGCATGAAGGCGTTAGTCCCTGTTTGACTTGAATGGCCTTTGTATAATATAGTACTGAACATTTAGACAAATCAGGCAGGCTTTTGGTGCTCATGAATCTCTAGACAAACTTTAGAACTGAATGGAAATGTCTTTGAGGTATTTGAGAGACTGTAAAATGACTATAAAATACTTCAGATTTACGCAAAAGGAGGTACAGACTGTTGTCACCAATGGTACTCTTGCTTTATTTTAGCTCAACTCATACTTGCTTTGTCTGACCTGCTTTAATAAACTCTGAAGCTGCTGCTTTTCGGCATCTGATTCTCCTTAACCACCCGTTCTACTTGTTGAAGCTCTCATGATATCAGCAATAGCATCATCTGTGTGAGCAGAGGCTCCTAGTTTTCTGAGCAGAAGTATCTCTGTTGTGAGTGAATAAACGCTTTTTTTCTTGCAGTTTATTAAGTAAGTCTCCTAAACATGTCCAACATACAGGCATGGAGTCTGAAATGTTATGAGACCCGTTAGTTATGGATTTTTAAGACGGGGTTTTTCCAGAAAGCGCCTGCTCATATGCAAAGAGAGCGCAGAGATGTTCTTACTGCTATTTAAGTGACGTCTTAAAGACAATTGTAATAAAACTGATGTTTTACAGGGTACTTGTTACATGTTAAACGTACACTTTGCCAGGATGAAGCAGAGAGCATCGCCCTACAAAAAGAGGGGGGAAAAACAAAAGAAAGCAGGAAAAAGTGAGGCTTCATGTTGGTCTTAATTGTATATGGTAAGACTTTCCACTGGGTAAGACTGAGGCCATTGAAAGCAGCTCGCCCTCATTAAATTTTCCACAACATTTTGCAGAAATGTCGGGAAGCAGCTGGAAAGGCAGTGACTAACCGTCTTTCTCTCTCTCTCTCTCTCTCTCTGTCTCTCTGGCTCTCTTTTAGCACTATGTTTCATTGACATGAAATCCAGCTCTCTCTCGTTTTTTGGTGTTAGAATGATGGTTGTAAACTTTTAAAAGCATGTAGCCCTGAAAGAACGATCAAAAAGACTACTACTGATCCTAACAGCCTTGAATGCTTTCAAACACAATGTCTAGCCTGTGGGCTACACATGTTTAACCCCTGATAAGCCAGTGCACACATTCCTCCCTCGAATCGGAAACATTGTCGGAGAAAGAAAAAAAAAGAACCCAAAAGTGGACTAATAACTGAGGGACAAATCCTAAGGGTTTCCACAAGACAAGGTAAAATCCATAATTTCAAGAGGAAAAGCTCTAGTGTCTGGTGATACAGCCGCTCCTCTAACCCAGAGCAGACTAAATAAACAGCTGTAGTCACTGTCCAAGGTTAACAGCTACAGATCTGGTGAGCAAACAGTCTGGTGGCCTGGTGCTCTGAATCCTACTGAGCCTCTTAAGAGACATATGAGGGGGGGAAAAAAATACAAGAGAGACATAACAGAAGTAAATGAGATAAGAACGAGTCCTGTATATCTAGGTCAGTGTAAGAAGAGCCACTACTTTTTGCTTGTTTGTTTACTTTGTAAATAAAATGACTATTCAAACAAAGAGCAATTGCAAAACAATTATGAAATCTGTGTGTAAGGTCAGGAAATCACACGTTCTACATTTTGAATGGTTGCAAGAACTCATTCTCACTAGGATAAGTTAGAAACCCAGAGTACGGCGCTAAGTCTCAAATCGCTAGATAATTAAGCAATTTATAAATAATAATAATTATTGTTAAAGCAATTTAAAAAGATCGCAAAAACTGTTAGCAAGCTCCCATGTGTGAGGATCAGAAATCCCGCCTTCTGGTTTTATGATTGGTTAAAAGAATTCTAAGAATTCGTCTATCGTTGTTTAGAAATCTAGAGCATGAAGTTTGGTCTTAAACTGTGTTCTTACGTGCAGTTTAAAAGACCAGGAGGTATGTATATGAGTCACTCTCAGAGTTTTGCGAGATCTCATAATAAAAGGACTATTGTATTTTTTCCCCCTTTTACAGTATGTTAAAAGTTGAGCCGCGCTCTGTGATGATTTGTGATATTTTACATATATAAAACCTTTTTTTAAATGAATCCTGACCATGCCGAACAAATAAACCACAAGTTTTATCATCATCAGCAAATCATAGCCCATCAACAATGCCCTTCTGCATCTGGCAGGCATGTGGTCGAAGCTACCAGCCTCACCAGATGTTCTGGAACATGTTCCTTCTCTATGACGATGCTCCTAGGCTTTGGATTGTGACTGGAAGAAACCATTTTAAGAACTCACCCGAAGAGCACCGTGTGATTGAGCCCTGGGCAAACAAGTGACGTGGAGGAACCAGAAAAGGCCAGGAAGGTTCCTTTAGCCAGGATGCTGAGACGACGCAGACCACTGGAGAGAGACAGAGAGAGAAGATTTATTAATCAAAAGGCAGAAATGACCCTCTCAAAAAGAGCAAGAATCTCTTTACACATGAAAGGTATTGAAGACATTTGACTTTGCTGTGACCTTGAACTTGCAGGTTAATTTGACTTGGGTTTTGTCCCTTTTTTGTGACCTCACATAAGAAAAGCCCCTCCCCTAGCTCGTTGCTCAGTCCTGCTGCTCTCCGGAGGGGCATGGCTCATTTGTAGTAATAATTTACATAGAGCTCATTTGGAAGAGGAATGAAATAAAGGGGCGGTGTGGAAATTTTATTATCTATGGGTTATTTTAGCAGGGGCTTTATCACACACTTTGTGTTTTGAGACCTGTGATAACTTTGTAGCTCTTAAAGCTTAGAGCATTTTAGACATTATTTGTTTTGCTGTTTTTTTTTTGGTTTTCTTTAATAAACATATTTAGCGCTCAGGATGATGCAGTATAAAGTGACATTTTTTTCAGGCAATATAATGAACTGAATTTTAGTTCATTTTAACCAACTTCCCCAATCACCACTAAGCTGGGTCAAGGCAAAGAAATAGCACAAATTCACACAACCAGGTGTTTCTATGGTTGTTTTCAGTTGTTTCTATGACCCCAAAAATATATAATAATTTGATCATTTTATGAGTTCTACATTTTTGCAACTTCATTCCCATATTCTGGTAGTGGTAAAATGTATTAGTTTATAAAAGTGATGATATCATTTGTTCTACCTGACAAAACGCAAATACACAGTTTAAAGTCTGAGTAACACGCACCAGAAAGGCTTCTATATAGGCACACATCATTTTTTTTTAATCGTCATTGACCTATGCTGAGTTGCTGGCATGTATCTGTGCAGCTTGAGTTTTAAGGGTTAATAGTAAATAGTAAAATATGCAGCTTCAACGCACACTTTAGGGAAGATGTTAACTTGTCAAACAAATAGAAAAATAGGACCTTTACTTTAGCACATTATTATTCAGCTTGATCGAAAGAGATATGGTTGACAAGAAATATCCTGTTTCAGGAAGCCTGTACAAGGCAGGAGTGTATCCTGGGTGTAAAACCAGTCCATCATAAAGTGGAGATGGACTGGAGCGCTGGATGCAGCAGGTAACATTGCAGCGCTGATCATTGTTAACTTTTTAATACATAAATATCTGTCATCTGGTGGGCTGTTCACACGTCTGTGCAGCAAATTACACGAGATCTTCCCATCTTTCAAATGACCAAAAAGCCTTCTTCATCAAGATAAAATGAATCATGGTTTCCCTAATCTGGTCTACTTTCTCCAACCAGCCTGTACTCCTCTTGATCTTCTTGAACCGGAGTCACCTCATCCAGCCACAGTTCCAACAATTCTCCATGATTAAAGATCTTACATACATCAGTGCAGTCTGCTGCTTGTGCACCAAGGAAAAAAAAAAAAAAAACCACACCAGATTTCTGTGGCATTGCATCACCATCTGCGTCGGCGCTCAGCCAGAGTAAACACAGGAAACTGGGTTTATCAGGACTGGAACATCTTTCACCTTGAGTCACACGTAGGTGATTAATGCCACAGCACTGTTCATGATCATGGCCTGTATTGATCATTACGACTAAAAGGGCATAATAATCACTGGGTAAAATGTCTTGTGGGATTGTCTACCCTAACACGAACATCCTTTCACCTTCCTGAGGAGGGACATCAGTTCCGATCCCATACCGAATCTCCATTAACTCCAATGGATACCATTCATCAAGGTGTCCAGGTTCCTCGTGCCTCGGTTCCACAACATTATTCAGACTGATGAAAATTTAACGTGAAGTAATTACAGGAAAGTTGGCTAATTGTATCAGAGGACAGGAAGAGCCCTGGGGTGAGCCGCCGCTGCCGTCAATGTGTCTTCACTTCTCAGTACAACCATAGGAACCATTGTTCAGCCTGTCAAATGCACCTGACTCCTCATGTCCTCATAATGCTCTCTCGCTCTGGCTGTCTTACTCACCATCTTTCCATTTCTCTACTGCATAGCATTCTAGTGCTTACGTTATACAGAATCCAACCCTGCTCCAGTCTTCCATTCAAAACTTTAACCCACGATTACAACCTTCTGCATTCACTCCATCTGCCTTCTTCATAATGAATAATTAACTTGTGTTAATAAATACTCCAGACCCCACTGCCTGGGTGGCACATTAATACATTTCGTGGCTCTAGGTGTTCTGAGACAGTGTAATTACCACACAATTAATGACTCTCATTAATAATTTATATCAGGAAACCATTTTGAACAACGGTTCGGCCGACCCAGGAGACAGCTATCCTTCTGAGCTGTGTTTAAAGCTAGAGATTGTGCTGAGATTCGGTTCAGGCATCACAACAATCTGATCAGCTGACTGATGTTCTCCAGCTGCACGTACTGTAACACCCTCCATCCTCTCCTCCCTTCCCTCACACTTCTCCGCTTCCTCCCTCCCAGCTCAATGGAAAGAGCACAGCTGAGAGATGAATTCATACGAGTGGAATTTGCAGCAGACATCAGAGGATCGGGTTTTATTATGAGCTGGCGAGATTTCCCAACCGCCGGCGTTCTAGAGTCACATTACTCCCGGCTAGAGCTGGGAACTTGGATTTCCTAGAAACACTGTCTCTTGCTTGGTAATATTAAACCGAATATTAGGACAGGATCTGTAACAACGGCAAAAAACAACTTCGGCAATCTGAGGCCGAATAGAGTTACAGAGGGAAAGTTTAAAATAAAACTCGCACTAGGCTAAAAGAAGAAAGCGAAGTCTCACTTTATAAAGGAATTTTTTCATTCATTATTTTTCTTCCGTTCTCCCAGAGTGGAGAGCCTTTTAAGCCTCACCCACACCGCAGTTTCTTGGATTCTCAGCTCCACATGTCATCCAGCGGCCAACGCTGCACAAGAAGACAGC
This sequence comes from Clarias platycephalus, assembly GCA_030068275.1. NCBI lineage: Eukaryota > Metazoa > Chordata > Actinopteri > Siluriformes > Clariidae > Clarias > Clarias platycephalus. Next base: position 28,337,975 of record JAQQZT010000012.1, on the reverse strand, counting down.
AGGACACTGTAGTGTTCCCCTCCTTTTTTATTTTAATAATCAGTGACTTATTTTAGAACACCAGAGAACACGTTAAACATAACCTTTAAAACTAATTCAGGAATCAATGAGTGTGAACACATAACACTCCAAATTCCAAATCCTGTAAAATAATTTAACACAAATCGGTTAAAGTTTCTCAGACCTCTTCTGGATGTGGCACAAATCCTGCAACTAGACATTAGAGACAGACAAACCACCACCCAAAAAAAGAACAAAACAGTATTACACTAAACTATTAGTAGACCTGTATGGCTCTTCGCTTCTTCTCATTCCGGTTCTAGAATTTCCTGTGCAGCATTTCCAACTGCTGGAGCTAGAATTGTTTTCTATACTTTCTGTTCTTCAGACTTCCTGTACTTTACTTTACTTTTAGAATTTTGTGAATTTTTTTTCTTTCTGATTTCCGGTTCTAGAATTTGCATTTCCCATCCATCTGACTTTCACCCAGCATCACACGGAGGAAGGACAGACTCACCTGCATTAATGCATTAATTTCAAAGCAACGTAGACAATAAATAACACGTTGAAAAAAAAAAGAATACACAAACAGCCCTAATAAATCTGTCATGACTCCAGTACGAGCTGGTTGGGAAACTGAGTTTCACCACATATTACAATGATAAAACGCTGTTGAAGGCAAACGAGTGTTCCAGTCGTAAACAAAGAGGAAAGTAGAGTCACGTGATCCCGCACAGCACACAGGGTCCAGCAGGTGTAGGAGAAGATCCGGGCTCACTCACCCTGTAATCAGCATGTTAGGGAAGAGGATTTGGCCTGTGACAACTTGGAGACACATGGTGCTTAATGGGTGTTAATGACAGAGCCGCAACCACTCAGTACAAGGCAGTACGCTGGCTGCCTCCAGTGTGGGTTAATCAGTGTCATCTTCTCGCCCAGTCACAACCCCCCCCCCCCACACACATACACATCACCCATCCCCTTCCACATACACTACGGCTACTGTAACGCGAGCTCCGCGACCCAGACTGAACGGGGGAAGTGGTATTTGCGTCAGGACACGATGTGCAGCTCGAATGCTGCTTTTCTTCACGTTTCCTGTCTGCTCTGTGAGCACTCAGAAGAAGCCATCACATGGTGCAAAACTATCAAACGTCTAACACTCGTACCAGGACGATGAGAAGTTTGGCCAGCTTTTCCCCTTTCTAGTATATATGCCGATATCTCCCAGGCCGAGGTCACCGAGTTCAGCGGTGTGAAGCGAGTCTGCCCACTTCTCTTCCTGGCGTTCTCTTCTGCAAAGAACAAGACCAGACTCTGCATGAGTCAAGAGTACCATCCGTGCCAATCGTTAGGGTTGTTATACAAGGCAACAGAGCTGGCGCTGAGCAGCATTCTGAGTCAGTCTGTAAAAACCATCCAGGCCCGTCTGTTCATTTTCCACAATCTCGCTCTCTTTTTTCCTCCCTCATTCCAATTTCTCTCTCACACACACACACACACACACACACACACACACAGTTCTTTTTCAGGTTTAAGTGCAGCACCAGGAGTTCGGCACAAAAGTGCCTGGTCATAATGAGAGCTTTATAGGCATGTAATTAATGTGCTCCAGTAAGCCAGATGTATACAGACGTACTGGAAGCGACATATGCTGTATGAGGTGTCTTCTTTTATAGCATCCCTGTGCTAAACACACTTCAATGAAAACAGTTTGAAAAGAGCGAGGCACAAAGCCAGAAAGAACAACACCAATGTAAAATCCACAGGCTCTGAGGTGGAGGCAGTGAATTATATTTGAGGAACAAAACACTCTAGGATAACATACCTCCTTCTTCACTGTTGGATTGGTGAGGTAACACAAGAACACCGTATCCTGTCCCTTGTTCAATCTCAACAAACTCCACGTCTTTAAGCCGGTTCTCACTACTGGGCTGCACAATCGTTTTCGTTCTTAGTGTCTAAGAACTTCCTGCATGACATGGCCGTCCTTCTAACGGCAATGTGATTTATAATGGAAGGTCCAACTCAATACGAACAACTTGTCAAACTCTTTGACCCTTGTTTTTTGGCAGTGTTTTTTTTTTCTTTTCTTTTTAATTCGAACCCGTTATTCCGTATAACTTTGTGCTAATAAGGTAAAGCAATGAAATGAAACGGCCTCTAGTCTTGTCTTTGGGTTATGTTACCTTCTTTAAGTTCCTACGGTTCCTAAGCAGGATTTAAACTTCCAATTACAATAAATGAAGCATCTACTAGAGAAAAGGGAAACAAAATTCACAAACACTTTCCAATGTGACCAGATAACCAACTGGTCAGCGAGTTTTTACATGCAAAAAGGGAAGTTCATGACAAGGTCTCATCATGTGTGTAATCAGAACAAACGGCAATTTCGTTTCTAATTCAAGCAAAAAATCTTTTAATACTGAGAATTTACCAAGGTACTGTTTGATATGATCGCTGCCATGATACTGACCAAGAATTCTTTCTCTTTAACAACTTTCTTTTCAGCATGTGAAAGCCAAAATATCTCCAAGTCCCTCTACTGCCCGGCTATAGTGCAGTTTACTACAGTAGGACAGTTTACAGTCTAATAATTTTCAAATCAAGTTTCATTCATCCTGGTGTGTCCTTTAATATTTTCCATAGGGCATTATACAAGAGTTATCTGGTGATAAAAGGGAAGGTTGATGATATACACATGACGAACACCTGTTTGTTTTTTCGTTTAATCCAACTTTGACGGATTCTAGCGCAGAGCAAGAACTTTGTAGAGATATAAAATTGACCAGGTTTGAAGAGGCTTGCAAGCTGTGTCAGAACATACCCCGCAAGAGGGTATAAGTTGTACCCCTGACCAAATTTAACCCATTGACATACTATGTTGAAGGTACTCCTCACTGAAACAGGAAGTGCTCACAGCTTGCATTCCCTGCTATGGTCACCATGTTCCTTAGGAACTTTAAAACTGAACCGAACCTAACCATAGAGACATGGGGTGGCCTCATTCTACTCAGACATGTAGACATGTCAGTCTCTCAGGATCATTGTCAACCTGTCAAGCCACGCCCTAGCAACCACTTAGAACACCTTAGCAACTGATCCCGTAGACTGTCATTATAAAAGTTTTATAGGAGTTTGGTCAAGACAAGTACCACTCGCATTTTCTCCAGAGAATCTTCTCTCTATTTGTTATCAGAAATCTGTATTTTTGTGGGATAAAAAGTACATTTCTCATCTTACATTTACTATATCTACACCAAGCTACCTTCTACTAACACCTGAACAATAAAAACTACACAATAAAGACGAGGAAAAACAAAAAAAAACTCAGCCATGACTACACCGGCTAGTCTGGTCCCGCTAACTCTGTAATTATACACCTATAAATCAAGCTGAATTAACAGCCAATGACAAAATAGCTTTTGCTTTTTTATAGCAATGAGTCAAAGTTTTATTGGAATAATTTGTATATTTTATTTGCTTCACTAATGGGAAAACACAATGATTTTGTCTATCCTACAGACCTTATGGAATGAATTAAGCTAATTCAGGAATGCTTGTGGCAAAATAACACATACATGTGACGTTCTGTGAAGAACATCTGAAAGTAAGGACGTGTCAATTCTTGGCCAAGCTATTCAGAGAAAATTTAAAAGAAGAAACAAAACAGACTGCAATCATCAAATCTCTAACCCCCTGGCCAATCGCAGGACGACTCTGAGCTCATGCAGGCAGGGCTTATACAAACGTTTTTTGTTTGACTTCGAGTATTTTTTTCTTCATTAGCAACCCTAATATAATATCAAGCGAGCAAATATATATTATTTCCATATAGATCGGAGACGTGGTGCTATTTCTACGGCATAGCTTAGGATATTTATCAGAGTTTTCTCAGCCCTGTCGATTTTCGAAAACTTATCGCTGCTTTTTAATGTGAATTTTCAAGCTAAAAAACTAGCTGTACCTTTCCTTCTGGAACAAGTAGAGCCACACATATCAGACACCTGAGCAAGACAGTCAACAGGTTTTTTTGGTGTGATTTTCTATGTATAAACTACAACACCTTTTTTTTTTTTCTTCACTCCTCTGCTTTCGCACCTTGGAAAGAAGGTCAGCTTCAAGTTTCCTGGTTCAGCCTTAGAGACATGCCTCAGGTTTGGAACAAACAGACAGCTCCTCCTGG
>JAQQZT010000012.1:28316145-28333689 GCA_030068275.1 Clarias platycephalus | reverse complement strand
TTGGAACAAACAGCCAGCACCCCCGTCCCCCCCCCCACCCCCCCCCCCCCCCCCCCCAATTCCCTCCAGGCTTGGAAACTGGGTTCCACTGAAGGAAAGTTTCTCAGATGACATCCTCAACAACATGCTCCCTGGTGGAGGAAGTGGAACTCAGCCCATCTTTCCTTTCCCCTCAACGACGTGGAACAAATTCACACACCAATGCACACTTGGACACCCTCTCCTTTTCACCGACACACGAACACACATTTCCCGTTACTGGCTGAGCGTTTTCTTTTTCAGAGGAAAAGGGAAACCTTGCTGAATTTCCATCATGTGCTCCACATGAACAATGTTTGTTTCCAGATGATGAATTAGAGAAGCTGCAGACATGGAGAGAAGACAAGGTGGTTAAACATTTGCCAAGCCTTCTTGGAGGATGCTGAATTGTTCCTCGTCAAAGGATCTTTATAAGAACCTGATAATTGTTTTTTTGTTTTTTTTTCTTCAGCTCCACTGAGATGCAGCACGGCCTCCTGGTGCTTCCTGTTGTGTTTGGTTTGCGTAGTGTGTTCCCCACCGCAGTCACTTTCCTGCCTCCACCTCTCCATCTGGTAACTTGCAGTAATGAGGTCTGCAGGGATTGATATTACTGAGAAAACCATCATGATTTACAGCCATGATTGAGAATGTCTAAAGAGCTGGATGTAAATATCACCGTATCACCGACGAGCAGATTACGAATTTTACTTAGTATTGCTTACACCGTGCATGAATCTAAAACAAAGTCCTCAACATAAGGTTCAGTCACTTGTACAGTATGAGAACATGTAAAGTTTGTGTGTGTGTGTGTGTGTGTGTGTGTGTGTGTGTGTGTGTGTGTGTGTGTGTGATAGAGAGAGACATGACCGGCCCAAATGAGCCAGTAATGCATGCTTCCATCACAGAAATAGTTTTACAGCATTCACATCTTCCAACAAATGTTAATATTCCACTGTAAAACATTTACCTATACGCAGAACACGGTGTCTGCGTAATGGCTCTCTACACGACCAAAAAGTCTCAGTTTCAGTTTTAGTGCCTGTGATATACAGTATGACACACTACACGTCAGATACACTGCCTGGCCAAAAAGAATCACACACTCTAAGATTTCATTGAATCACCAAACCTTGATTACAGCACACAATGTGGTGGCCAGTTCATGTGTGAAAATGCTTCCCAGAACCAGTGTTCACAATGTGAGTCCTGTGAGATCACAGAAGAATATCCCCGCTGAGGTGATACCCTGATCATTCGGTACATTCAGGTCATCAATTGACTTCACTGACCAACTGAAGCAACCCCAGACCATAACACTGCCTCCAGAGGCTTGTACAGTGGCCACCATGTGTAATGGGTGCATCACTCCATGCGCTGCCCTTCATACCCTAATGCACCTATCGCTCTGGACTCATCGGACCACATGACCCTTTTCCAATGCCCCAATGTCCAATCTTTATCCAGCAAATTCAAGCAGTTTGTTTTCTTATGTCCACACAGCTGTTTAGACCCAATCCTAAAAGTTCTTATCACACTGTTTCTATGGAGATGCTTTTACCTTTATTATTAAGACTCACCAACAAGCAATCTTCTTTTGTTCCCAACAAACATTCCATCCAGAAAGTTGATGGTTCAGCATTATCCTTCCAGAAAGTTGTTAACGTGGTGAAGAGTTCTTAACCCAGTGCCAGTCAATTCAAATCTCCCTGTTTTCTTTTCGCAATGCAGCACAATAACCTGACCTTTTTGAAACAAAGGCTTATGATTTTTGATCGGGCAGTGTACTTAGATTCTTTACTACAGACTGAACCAGTCATGTCCTAGAGTCTGTACTGTTTGAGTACTACAAACTGGAATAAAAAAAGTCAGATTCATTACGATATGTGCGTTTTACAGTGCAGTGTCACTCTGTTAGGGAAAAATAACAGTCCTAGGTTATAGGTTTATTTTGCCTGTACCTTATCATTAAACAGTTCTGTAACTCTAATTCTTTCTTTTGCTCCACAAAACATTTGTTTTTATGATCAAATAAAAGAGATCAGAACATGTACATCTGGATGTAGCATAAAAAAAAACTAGCCTTTATCTTTGGTGTCAGTCCATGCAATCTTTAGTCAAGCAGAAGTATGGCAATAGATAATCAACCTGGTCATAAACAGAAGATTTCCTTCAAGAGAAAGTCGATTGGTGTCACTAGGTTGTGTTAAAGTCCACTGTCTGTCTGGAAGTGTGACAGCTCTTCCATAAACCCAGGGTGTACACAGAGCGTGAGCGGGACACGTAATTAGTGCTGTTTTGTGAGAACTCTGCGCCTCAAGAGACCGATCATCAAATACACACAAAGCAAAGGAGGCAAATGCAAGCTATTATAAATACTCTCCAAAATTCACCCTCTCAGGACATAAAGACTCAGAGCAAAGTCTCATCACATACAGCTTCATCAAAATGAATTATTATATTTGTATCCCGTAGTATAACCATAGAACTAAATCAGTCTTCCATGGATGCACGCACGGGGTAGAAAAGCACGAAGGCTCACACAAACGCACACACTCACACAGGCTGCCAGGCTGGAGGAGTTTCCAGCGCTCATATAAAATTGATAATGAGATGTGTACGCAGCAGGAATGGAAAAATCTGAGGTTCCTTATGAGGTTTCCACATTCCTGCCTTCCTGCGGGCCAGACACAAATGCTCTACATCTGTTCCAGAGGTTTGTGTGCTTGTGTGTACAGTCAGGGGGAAATAAGTTTAACACTTTTGTTTATTTTACTCTACACACACACACACACACACACACACACACACACACACACACACACACACACACACACACACACACACATATGTCCCCAAATAATAAGTTCTTACTACTGATTGGAAAGATTTCATACAAAAATCATGGAAAAATACCAAATACAGGCAAAGTTGTCAGGGACAACACTACGAAACACGAGCAGAATGGAAAAAGCGACAGTCTAAGCACAGGCTATAAACAACACTTGAAAGTTCATGGAATCACACCTGAACAGGTGAGCCATGCAGCATTTCATAACATACACTCAGACTTATAATAAGCAACGCCAGGGAGAAAGCAGCACATAAATAGAGTTGCAGGATGACCTGAAAGCAGCATGAACAACAGTTACCCACCGAGAATGACGAGTTATAAAATAACCGCAATTAACAATCACCCCTGCTCATTTGTACTCGCTCCACTGTATTGTAATGTATGTGAATATCATGTCTATAAATATGGTAGGGCAACAGTACAGTAGTTTTCATGTGAATAATTTATTCATTTCACCCTCATGCTGAACTTTCATACCCACCAACCTACGTACGACCCTGGCACGATGAAATGTCTCGAGCGCGGTGTCTCGTCCTGCTCTGCACTGTTCTCTCTCATCGTAACCTGGCTGGCCTTGACTGTATCCACGGGCGATAAACACAGACAGAAACCAAATAAAGATCTGGTTTCTCACAGTGGCCGAAGAAGCTTCCTACGCTGCTTTTGTTTGGCGAGTCTGTTTGGGTGATCGTACCGGGATAAGTGGCAAGTGCTTCTTCTCTCCTTCTCTCTCTCCCAAATGTATTAGCTCTGCATGCCTTGTACGCAGAGTGACCCAGAGTGACCCTGATACTGATGACATCAGTAGTGCTCTGATGAGTAGCAGACTGCTCTTTCAGGTCTCTGGCCTTAGAGTTATTTCAGTTTTGCTTTTCATGTTCAGCATGTTCCTACGATGCAAAATTTACGTTATCATTTATAAACATTTACATGGTTACAATTTGTGGAAACACGGGCAAAAAAAACATTTTTTTTTATTTCTTTTTCAGTTTTGTTCACAATTGTGCTTAAACATACTGCCTGGTATGACATCAGAAAAAGATTGCAAAGCCCCACCCTTTAAGTCCACTCTAGGCACCTTTTTCAAGAAAGTCCCTTTTCAAGCATTCTGATTGGGTACAATAAAATGCACCTCGACAAATGGGCATGGAGGTGGAGGGAGGGGGGGGGGGGGTAATGTGGATTCAGAGCTTATTTGCATTTAAAGCTACAGGTGCGGAAACAGTTTCATTGAGGCCAGAGTAAGGTATAGGAATGGTACTTTAGCTGGAATGTTAACAGAGTCATGTTGGAGACTTCTAAGGCTTACGATAACTTATAAAAAAGAAAAAGGAAAAATACGGCACCTTTCATGGTCAGGGTCTCACTAAACTGAATTCCACACCGTGTAATGTAAACATAAAAACATTAGAACTTTTATTTGTGCTTTATGAACGAGACCGTTCCTGACATACTGTATACAATACAATACAATACTTCTGGGATAAGGTGTCCCAGCGGCTGGCTGTCCTTTCTGTCATGTTTGATGCAGTATGTGGTCAGACCGGATGGCACTGTAATAAGAAGTATGATGCTAGCGGTGGTTTCCTATTTCCTTTTCGCTGCCACACACACACTTACACCCCTTGTCTCTCCTTCCACACACTCCACACACATACCCCCGACAGCAGGGGTTTTTAAATAGTGCAGCGCTGCCATGTCCTTGGCAACCCACAACTCCCACCTCTGCTCCTACGCCGTGACTTTTATTTATTCCTTTCCCTTCTTTTTTCCATCCTTACTTCGTCCTTATTTCTGACTCGGTTTGATTCGCTCTTTGCATTCAATTCAGTGACTAGAAATACTGCCACGGCCATTGTGCAACAACAACAACAACAAAAAAAAACTCAGGTGTAATTAGAGCAACAGCAATGTGGGCAAATTCACTTTTTTACACCGATCAAATAGGGAAGGAGGAATCTTAGAGGAAAACAAAAAGTCAGTGCGAGTCAGTGATGAAAATGAGTCACATAAACAAGCATTATAACTGAATGGCACGGGCCACCAGCCTGGTGAGTAAAGCCAGCTCTGTTTTTTTCCAGCACTAATGATCAGGGCAGGAGATTTTCCTGGAACTAAAGCAGAGAGAAGGGTGAGGAGCAGATGGAAAGTCAGCCATTCCAAAGCGCTACAGGCTCAAGCACTAAAATATGCTAAGGTGCGAGTGAAATCGAGCTTGAATAATAAAATGTAATAATAATTACATTAATGGTAATGGTAATGCTAAAATGTTGCAGTTCCTCAATCATCCTACCCAATAATACTGTAAGCATCACACATGTGGTGCCGAGAAATAAACTGCATGAGATTTTTGGGCAGTGGGGGCTCAGCATGTTAAGGCTCTGCGCTACTGATCGGGAGGTTGGCAGTTCAAGCCCCAGCCCCACCAGGGTGCCACTATTGGCCCCTCAAGCAAAGCCCTTAACCCTGCCTGTTCCAGGGGCACTGTACAATGGCTTCTTGTCTAGAACTGTAATAACGAATTGGGATATGTATAAAATTGTGATACTTACAGAATCACGATACAAATCGAATCTACACCGAGGTGGCGGGATAATATAGTATCGTGTGGTGACTACCCGATACTATATTACTATATATACTAGATTGGTGATTCTCATTCCTAGTAGTAATGCACGTGGATAATCGATGTAGTTGTTAAGAAAACAATTATTATTGGTACCCATTTGCTTGCTAGTCAACCAATCAGAGGCTTTGTTCCTGACATTCTGCTGGCAAAAAAAAAAGAAAAAAAGAAAAATTATTTCATCTCAGTTTTGTTTGTAGTTAAAACATAACCGCCATAATTGCCATCTTTCAACTTTAAATAATTGTAATTGGTGCTGATTTTCTCTTCCTGGAATAAGTCTAAGCTTTAAGACGTTCCTCATTCTGTATCTTATCATACATAAGAACATGTTAAAGACAAACTAATGGTTATGAACGTTCTACTGAATTCATGTTTTATACATAATGGAAAAAACCTACAGTCACGGGCATCTACGAGTTAAAGTGAGCAGGTTTCCTCACGTCTGGAGGCTAACAGTAAAAATACATGGCTCTAGACAGTGGAGACAGGTGGGCTTACCTGCAGGCTGACTGTTACACAGTCGAGCTAAGCCTAGTTTTCCGGCTGTGCTCTCTCGCAGCTCTGCAAGGAGTCAAGCCTGGGTCCTGTGCACAAATTGAGTTACTGGCCAACACCAAGTGCCCTTTTACCTAAGGGAGAGCCAGATGCCTCACCCCACGCCTTGGTTTCATCCAAACGAGAGGCTTTCTTTTCATCGTCAGGTCTAAAACCAAACCTGGGCCATCTGTGACGGAGGTCCTGGGGTCTACACGCCCGTCTGCCCACTTCCTGAGCTCAGCACACGCGCTTGCCTGCTGCACTCACCAGTTCAACATAACAGTCGGAATAATCGCAAGATTGTAATAATATTAATATTTCATTATGGTTTTGTGTATCTGCTGCCTACCCTGAAGCAGGACCAGGCCTGTGCACATTGGGCATGGCATCGCTTCTGCCTGGCATGGCTGTGGGCACAACAGAAGGCATGGAGGGCTTATCCCAGCACGAGTGCAGGCCACAGACACTCTCACAGACTCGCAGGGAAGGAAGGGGCCTGGTTCAGCGCTGTCTTAGCAGCAACACACCTCCATAGTGCTCTGGCACAGGGTTCGTTCGGTTTGCGTCAGCAACCAACTCGTGATGCACCGGGTTTCAACAGATTATTAATGACTGCCGGGAACAGAGACGTCACGCCGTAACGTAGAGCCAAGGCATACAGTGCACTACTCAATGATACGTTTGAGATCTGTATGAAAATAGTGTGGGTTTTTAGTATAAATAAATAAATAAAAAAGACAGATAAAGCAAACCAACGGTGTAAAGCTGGTCTACAAACCGTGACTGAATCTCATGTGACTCATGCACTTTCCACAGCTCAGCAAAAGCAACACAGTAATAGTTTCTGTCCAAGTGTCAGAGTTAAACTGTCGGTCAAAACCATGAGCTAATTAGCCAAGTGCACCCGGATCTTTAACGTAGGTGCTATCTGTCTCAGTGTCTACCAGGGGCTTACGAGGTGAACACTTATTCCGATCTGGAGATGACTGTTCATGTAGGAAAAACACCACTGGGAATTTTAACTATATAAATCACTCGGCGTGCCGGGCGTTCTACAATCGTTAATTACACTAACTGTCGGTCACAGCATGGGTGAAAGTAGATCTGTACAGAGCAACTGCCTGCCAAAAACCACATGTAAAACTAGTCACAGAAGCACTTTCAGCAAGATAACACATCTAATAACACTCTCATCTTAAATAACGCTTTGATTCTTTAATATCTGCTTCTAAGTCATTCAGAAAAGCGTCTGAACCATTCATGTTTTTGTTTTTATGGCTACAAAGCTAACTAGCTCCTAATACTAGACTGAACTCCAAATCGCTCTCCAACCCCTGATCAAGGGCCCTGCGTGTGACAAGTGATGGTACGTCCTTAATAGCAAACTAGCTTTCCATTTAGCGCTATTTGTGATTTAACCCACCCATAACCACAACTGCATCACAGCCGTGCTATATCCAGCAGTACAACACTCACGTCTCGTGTGATATCGCTAAATTATATCCTAATCTCCCTGTTTCACTCCTCCTCCAAAACATACTGTTACATTGTTAAAAATAAGCTACTGCTGAGCCACACAACTCAGACAACTGCAGAGCTGAGCAAGAAGCCGGGGAGAGGGGCTCTTCCTATATGAGGTCACAATAGGGCAAGAATCTAATAAGACAGATATTTTAAAAAAGTCCACTTTAAAATGATCTGGCAATGCTGTTCAAAATCATCATGTGGTGTTACCAGTAATTTGACTCCCAAGTCAAATATTTTCTTAATATGGGCAAAATAAAAAGTATAAGACGAACATAGAATATGTGTGCGATATTTAAAAGCTGCATCAGATTCCCTCGTACTGAAGTCCCTGTTTGTACATTTTACAGCCTCGTTACCGAGATGAAACTAATAAAAAATGCACAAGACTAATATTTACTTGAGCATAGCATATCAATTATTCATGCTCCAGCCTCAGAACATTGATATCTTATTTTGAATTTTAATATCGTTACTGCAATTACTGGCTGGCTGTGCCACATGACAAGGCCAACATGCATGGTGTTAAAGAACACACAACGAGTGTTAGAAACACTCTGTGCTTTCCATGGATGGAGGTGTAAAGTGTGATACAACCTCTCCCTCTCTGCTTCTCTCTGCCTGTCTTTCACAGCTCACTGTTCTTTACCAATAACCATGTTGTAAGAAGGATGACATGATAATATTATTAACAGCCCATATATGGACATTGCAAAACATCCCTTTAATTATTCATTGTTATGACTCAGATCTTCTTGTCACTTCTTTTCATGACAAGAGCAGTTTAGACACACCCAATTACTGTGAAACTATAATACATGTCTCATTCTTTTCCTAGGATAATACAGAAGAGCCATCAGAACCTAGACTGTTTATTATATACTGAGGAACTAAGAGAAATAAAAATAATAAAACAATTACGTAAAAGGAGTTATGAGCATACATTAACCTCCATATTATACAACTTCTCCAAATCTGCTAATTAGAAATAGAACAGAAAGAAGCTCGAGTTTTTAAAAGCATATAATTATTACAGTTAGAATACAAATATATATTTATATAAATATTTATCCATAAATCTGACTCGAACCTGCAGAAGAGATACATATGGTTCCACCATAGGATTTTTTTTTTTATGCTAAGTGATATGTTCAAGTGAATCTATAATAAAATTTAACAAATATAATTATGTTTTATATTTTTTCTTGATATACTACCACATGACAGAAAAATATGGTCCTATAAAACTTGGTCACCTAGATGTTTCCTGGGCTATGATGTGATTTTCTTCTTCTTATTATTATTAATTGCGTTGTTTTCAAGTGTAAAGCCTCAAAATAGTCTTTTCTTGATGGTGAGCATTTGCACATTTTTCTTAACAGACAGTAAAACATGCAACAATTAATAATCAATTAATCATTTATCATTAACGATAAAAAAAAAACACTATCAGCTTAAACAGATTTTTTGAAAGGGCTGTTGAAAAATACGCTGTGCAAATAAAATTTTAAAAAGGCACTGAAATATAATGTGTAGTACTACACACTAGCTGTAGAGTGGTGTACAAGTTAACAGATAGGTGAGCTACAGAGAAATATTAGACAAAACTAACACTAACGTTAACATGCTAAAATACAGAACTACTTACAGTATAAGTGAAGAGATGTAAAACAAAACAAGTCTGGAATTTATACGAATTATAGGCAAATCAAAATATAGAAAATGTAATAATAGTCAAACATCTATTAAGAAAAATTAGATTGGTATTAAAAATGTGAGCATATATGAAACCTATTCTGCATATGACGTAACCATCAGCGCGCTTAAAGCCTACATGAAGCATGATCTTTCAGTATACCGCTTCCACAGTACCATCATAAAATGCTCGACGGAGCACATTACAGAAACACCAGGGTTCTGAGAGCAGAGACAGAAGCTTATGTAACTCACACGCACACACACACAAACACACACACGCACACAATTATCATTAGCATTCACTTAATCAAATAATGGCAACCAGGAAAATAAGCAGAAGCCAAATCTGCTCACAATTAGGTCTCGTTCTCCTGCCAGTGCAGAGCAGCAGATGAAGAAGTAGTAAAGGGATGTACCTTGTAAATGAGAGTCAAGTGTAAGTGCTGGGCATGCTAAGTGGCTCGCACTTTCTGCTTTTCATTAATTCTCTGTTTACAAGCTCCTGCTTGTACGGGTATTTACATCGCACAAAGAATGTGACTGTTGTGTAATAATAAATGTAGCTAGCGTGTTAAGTGATTAAGCCCTCCCATGTTGCATTGCTTTTGTGTGTGTGTGTGTGTGCGTGTGCGTATTAGCATTAGGTCATGTTGATGAATATGACTTGTATATATATATATACTGGGAATCAAGACAGTCACAGAGTTCAAGATCAAGTCCTTCAGATAATGCTCCCTGACTGAGATGTTTTCTAAGACATTTCTTTTACATCATGGACTAAAAAAAAATCACATTATCTTAGCATCTTCAACTTCCCAAAATGTGGCAACTTCCCACAGCCAAATTTAGCTTGGTAAATGATAGAAGGTTTATATGACGTAGTATTGTGTGTAAAGTGGTGTTCAGCAAAAACTGCCAATAAGGTGCCTGCACACAGTTGGTGCTTGGGCTACTATTCATTATAATTAAAACGGCTACTGCTGTTGTTGTTGATGATGATGATGATGATGATGATGATGCCATGCTATGTAGCAGATGTGAGCATTTTCGGGAAAGCAGGAAGTACAACCAAGACACCCATTCTAATGACAACACTTGAATAGACACTTTCCCTTGTTTTGATCCTTAGAAAGATTCCAGGTATTCCAGAGATGCAGCAGATTGGCCGGAGAACCAGGCTTCATTCCACTGCTATCAGATAGGAGTCTTTGAGACCTCCAGCCTGATGGCCAGACAGACACGAGGTTCAGGAAAAACCTGTTCAAGGTCAGTGTAATTTCATTGCCAGGGCTTCCTCGGGTTCACACCAATGGCTGAAGAAATGCTTTTCAGACATGTCACATGCAGTTAACTATTCTAAAAAAGGAAACAAGTACAGACATTGACATCGCATTGAGAAGTGTTTAGGATGTCAGCTAGGCCCAGTGACCAGGTGTTTCCATCATAAACCATGCAGTTTAGACATTTACTGGAATAGAAACTCTATCAGATGGGAAAATTCCAACTCTGTGCTTACTGCAGCAGGAGGAAACAGAAAGAGAAAGAAAGACAGAAAGCAAGTTGTCTAGCACTGCCACTCCTTTCCGGACTTGTCCGTTCTGGTTATGCCGTTCTGTCTGTCTTCACGCCCACAGACGAAAACAAGCCCTGCTCTTAGTGCCTCTGCACACACACACACACACACACACACAGGGAAAGGTTTGCCTAAAAGAAAATTACATTACATACCAGCCTGGCTTGACTGGCCCCTCAGTCATCTGCTGCATTCCTGGGTGCTCACTCTTCCCTTGTCCATTTCCAGGGAGTCGAGTACACGAGCGCCTGGTGAAACTCCCATCAATCAGAAGACACTCGCTGATCGAGCGTATGCTAGGAGACCTACTGATGTAAGCTAGTCACCAGAGAAAATACCCAGTCGTGACGCATATCCAGGAACAAAAATAGCTCTGGGGCCCCTCTAGGGATTCTACAACAGGCTACGCGGAGAAGCATTTTCAGCGCTCACGCAGCCTGTAGGCTGGTTCTGCTCGCTTGCGCTTACATTTTTGTGAAGGGAGAAACGACTGCAAATAGACAGGTCAAAAGCGCTAGGGATGGAAGTGCAAACTGTGAGTGTGTGTGTCTGTGTGCGTATGGTTTAGACACCCTGCCTTATCAGACCGAACTTTAACCATCTGGCCTCAATGCCTTTGACCTGGGGTTGTCCATGGCATGCCAAGCAGGGCATAACAACAAGGCACCACTTCCTCTTCTTGGCCTCCATCATTTATAGCTCTCCCTCAGCGCTATAAATAACATGTGCGACATTCCTCCGCAGTCGTCCTCTCTTTTGTACTATTACTGCCTGAACAAGCATATGATAGACTTGCGGAACATAGAAATGTCTCGTATAGGAGTTTTGGTCGGGGGTATGGGCGAGTGTGTGTGTCTAAGGTTGCTCCTGCATAAGGATGACATGCTCAGGATGTTCAAAAAATGATGATGTAATATTGTAATGATATCATAACATTGATAAAAAGGGCAGCATACTGTCCTGGGTGTACCCGCCTCGTGCCTCAAGTCTCCTGGGATACGATACTCCAGGCTTCCTGTGACCCTCTACAAGATAAGCGCTATATAATGAATGAATGAATGAATGAATGATAAAAACTATCAAGAAGTCAACTTCCAAAAGAGATTTAATAATCAAGGTAACAGATATGCAAACAGCCATAGAAGTAACAGTTTACTCTGCTTTATCGGTGGTACATGTTCGTTCCTGTGCTGTCAGAGGCACACTGGCACTCTTTTACAATCCAATTTATACAGCTAAATATATATGACCTCTCCTGCCCACCAGAGGGGATGCTGGGATCCCATGTGGATCACGCACAAAGAGAGAAGGGGAAAAAAACTAAAAACAAACCATAGCCTCTGATTCCCCAGGGTTCATGTTCGCTGTTTAAGCAAGCCTTACAGTAAACAGCATTCCCGAGGGACGGGGCTGCCACGAAAAAGCATGTGATACCTCCAGAGCATGATGCCCTAGATGATCTTGTGGTAGAGCTGCTGAAAATGGTACTGTAAACACAATCCTCAGGGAGAAGACAAGATAGGTTTCAGAGATAAAGAGATTGATCAAGTGTTTTTTTGTTTTTGTTTTTTGGAAAGAAAAAATTAATGGACCATACAGTCCCCTTTTGACCCTGGACACTTATGTCATGTCAAAACTAGGGGTTAGTGTATCAAACCAAATATTGATCGTATTGATACCAGCGTTGGCATTGGTATAAGTCATTACTAGCGTGATGAAGTGTTATATTTCTACAGTCAGCATATTTCTCCGGATTCATCAGAGTGGACAGGTCTGTGCATATACTGCATATATACATTTTTGTTTTTGTTGTCCTCCCATCATGTGACACTGTTGGCTGCAGTGAGTGAGAGATGCAAAGAGAAAGAGAAGCAATGTGTGGAGTTTTTACAGTTGTATGGTTGTAAATGAAAACACTGCTAACTGCAATGTGTGCAGGAAGGAAATTTGCTACTGTGGCAACGCCACCAACTATACAAGCATATTAAACAACACGGGAAAGAGGACTCCGAGCTGCAAAAGAAACAAAGGGAGGAGGAGGGAAATCCCCCAGACAGACCCCCGGCAGTGAGACAGAAGTCACTGGCGGAGTTGTTTCAGAGAGGCAAAGAATCTCCCGGCAGCTTATTTATATAGGTGAAAGTAATGTTTTAGTCATGTCAGATCTGATGCACTCACCTTACTTATTACAATACGCTGGTTTTCCCTATAGAAAAGTACATGTAAGTTCAAATACATACTTTAAAAGTAAGAAATTATCGGTATTGATATCGGTGATATTGCCCCATATTTACTTGGTATAGTATCAAATTGTGCAGTATTGTTCACCTCAAAATCTTACAGCGTGTGGGCAAACGTTTGTGCACTGCTTGACACCTGTTTATGCTTCTTCAACAAACCGTAAAGTTGTAATTACACAATGATACAGAATGAAAAGAAATCAAATCTTACTCTTGCTCTTGTAGCTGGATCAACACAAATCGCCACAACATCTATAAGACAGCCTTCCCAGAGGAGAAAAATTGAGATGATTATAAACAGTGTTGTTGTAAGTGCTGATGAGTTTAATGATCAGACTAAGACTAAGATGAAATGCTGTGAATTCTTAAGAATGCCGGATTCCTCCATGCCTCCTGCACTAGCTCATTTGTCAGACCTTCAGTACGTCTTCACTTCATCCATATTTAATCCTGGACGCATTGAAAAGAAAATGTGATATCGAAGTGGTTTCGTATGAATGCGTAATAATAATGAACAATTTCTCAATAACGAAGAACGTCCGTCAAACAGACTGCTGGAACGAATGTCTCTATAGGTACCTCTGTATGCTGTATATAAGTGCTCTATACACTGTAATAATCCTGAGCTGTGCTTCAGTTGTGTTTCTTACAGCCATTGACTTTACGATTATTATTATTATTATTATTATTATAGTACACTTTGTTGGCCAAAAGTCCAATACGCAAATTTGCTAGCACAGTAAAGCACCTTGTCACATTTATTATAATTTATGAACACATTATACAAATTTATAATTACAATGCCTTACAGTTATGACTACTCCACTGTTTTCTGTTTGTTTGTGTGTTTGTTTGTGACTTCTTAGCTTTTATTGGCAAGCACTTGTTAGCTACTTGTTAGCATTGTGATTAGCCACTTCACTCTATGTACAAGCATAACTGACAACCATGTATGTCCATGTTTGGTCTTGAGCTTGTGACTGAATTTTTTTTTTTTTTTTAACAAAAGTTTTCAAAGTCCAGTTCCTAAGGAAGTTCAAGAAGCAAAATTGGCAATGTGTGAGGTGATGTTGAAAATGTAGGACAGGGATAGTGACATGCACACACACACACACCCACACACACAACTGAGAATAATAGTTCATCTGTGTGAGATCTCAGAAAGCAGTCTATTTTATTTTCACCTAGCATAAAATCAATTCAGTATAAAACATCACACCAGCAATGCGACTGCGTAGTTCCCCCTCACGCAGTGTTTCATAGCAACATTTTTCGCCTCGCAGATTAGTGGACAGCAAATGGAGGAAGCTAATGATGACAAAAGACAATGCAAAATTTGGAGCATTATGCCCCGCTGGACTGCTCCATTTTGGGTTTTTCATTTGGTAAAAGCAATTACTTAAAAAGAAGAAACAAGCACTTGTGTGGCCATCACGCAAGAAAGTGACTGGCCTGTCTGTGCTCTAACAGGACTGACTTCGGCCTATTACACAACTTGCTGTGTTTTCCTCTGGAGCAGCTGTCTCCCATTTCATCCACACAAGTGGGGACAAAAAAATTCTTGGTCAGGTACCAAAAATTGCACTGTCCGCTAAAAATTCCCATCAGTCCATGAACTCTCATGTTGCCCCATGGCACCTGTTACATCAGAAGTCGGGCATGCCGAGGCAGAGCTACCCCTTGACGTTTGACCTCTCCAGAAACACTACCCCTAGCCCCAGCCAGCATTCAGAGATTAGCCAGACGAGCACAGCAGGTTTAATGCCAAGAATGAGGCCCAATGGGGTGGGGGGTGGGGGGCTTCCCAGACACAGAAAAGACCCCCAAAATGCCTCCAGCTCTAAAGCATGTGACGGCTGGTGTGACTCCTAGAACAAGCACAACAAACACAGCATAAGCCTTTGGCGTGCAGGGAATGACTGAAGTTTTTTCCATAAGCACCTCCTTGGTGCTTTTCCAAGAGGCTTACTGTATAATAAAGTCTCTTCTTCTGTCCTTAAATGATATTTAAACTGTCTGGGTGGATGGATTGCGGAAGGCTGTTATGACACAAGGATGCTTTCTGGCCTTCTGGAATTCAAGCTGTCATTGTGCATGCTGGTCAGATGCAATGACCTTTCACCTCACACCATCAGTCATTACTGTAAGCCGAAGACACTTTGCTGAGGAGCTTAACCTTCTCGCAACCTACACGTAACCTACCCGGCCACACTCCAGGATATTTGGAAATCGAGGACTTGAAGGGAAACTTCACCAAGCAACATGCACACGAGACCAGATTCGAAAGACCAACCCTGTACAGTAGGTGCAAGAAGACAATGCTAAGACGAGATGTTCCACCACAGATCACACACAGGGTTAAGCCTAGTCCCTGACCTCATAACCTCCTGTGCATTCCAGAACAGTATCCTTAACATCACCAACAACCCATAACACCAGACCTAAAACATATTGTATCTTACAGCGGATTCAAAACTGCTCTACATCATCGTATATAACTGACAACAAGGCTCCTTTTGCTGCGTGATTGTTTTTATGCTCGATCCATTCCAGGGTTTGTGCAATTTGGAGCTATGCCAAGCCGCTTATGGGAAGAGAAATGACTCAGTGATGCCTTTAACCATTCCTCATCCAACAGAGTTCGGTTAGGATGAACAGAAATAAGATATCTTGTTCTGATCTGTCGGGAACCCGTCATGACAGGTGAGAGAAAAAAAGAGAGAATGCCTATGTCTACCCTCTTCATGGCGAGCTTGTGTAATATTCCAGCAATAAATAGGGATAGGGAAAATTAGTTAGGTAAGTCTTTCTGTAGTCACACTAATTGAAGATTTAAGCCCTCAGTGAAACTGATTGACACACCATCTTATTCTTTCTCTTGTGTTCCACATTCCCATCTGCAGCACAGGATGCTGCTCGACATGAAATACGCACTGAGCTATAAAAACGGCATTATATAATGTATCCACCAACCCTGACGCAGGCAATTTGCAACATCTAATTAAGGAAACGTGCTGCGGGGGACAAAATTATCTTCTTTTTTTCTAGAAGCTCATCTGCAGATTGAGAGAGAATTGCAAAAACAAAGAAATATGCTACGCAGAAAAACAAGACTCATCTTTAAATGCTGAATCGGTTGAATGAAGTGGCCAGAAGAAGCACAGAGAGACAGACAGACCGTCTGGAGGAAATGGATGCAAAAATGAATAAACAATCAACAATCAATAGTCTAATGTTGTAATAGAAGCTGGAGCAGGAAGGATGCAACCGTAGAGCAGGGTAGGAGCTAGAGCCTTGAAGCAGCTCAGGAGATGCAGATGTCTCGGTTCTCTTTTGTACAACAGCAGGAGAGCTTTCCTCAGAATCACTTTTCCTACAATGATTTTTAGGGATACCGGAGTAAAAACCCTGTATTGGATCCTGTTTTTGTGTCTCCTTGTGCATCTGTGGGAAGCTTCTTCTGCTACTGTGCACGTACAGTTAAAGTTGCCATATGATTCTTCTACTTAAACAATGTCTGTCACTTTAAAAATGCAAATGAGCTAATGCCACTTCCTCCTATTGCCTCCTTTATGCAAGTGAATCTTTCTAGCCAATCAGAACTCAAGAAAATGTATGTCCCTGAAAAAGGGGTCTGGAGCAAGGGGTCCCCCCCCCCTTACCCCCGCCCCCCCTCCTTCTTGCCTGGAATGACCTCAGTGGAAAATATGAATGACATGTTTATGAGGGGGGAACATTTTTTTTTTTCTTGTCATGATTTGACTTATGGATTTTGTAGAAAAGGTGCCCTGTAAACTCTTAACCATAGCTGTAATAAATTGGGAAAGCAAAGACAAGACCAAATCTCAGCATTTTCAATTATGTCTTCTGTACTGTAGGCATCTCTGTGATGAAGATAATACTACTACCACTACTACTACTAGTACTACTACTAATAATAATACAAACCATTCATTATAATCTAGAAGTGGTTAGATTTGTTATATAGGACAACATTTCTGTCTGTCATGAGGAAAAGTACTGGAACTCAGCCGCGATTGTCATTGAAAGCAAAAACGTAGATGTGGACCAAATTAAAACGTGGACTCGGAGACTGGCAGCGTCAGTTTAAAGCCTGCTGTCAAGCACACAGATGGGATGAAGAGCGCAGAGATGAAGCAGAACACCTGCCCTCCCTCCCTCGCTCCCTCAGTAAACTCTAGATCTTCTTCTGCATCACACTATTTGCTTCAGCTGAAGCACAGCACTAACGCACGCTTGGAGAGCACAGGAATAAGCAAACAGCAAGCAGATTGCAGGCTTAGGCTCGGATGTGAGTGTATGCAGCGTGGGCCGCTGGGAGCACTAGAGACCTGACGCTGGCGGTTCACACTTCCTCAGCCCTCGCACTACTCTGCATGTCTGTGTGTGTGTGTGTGTGTGTGTGTGTGTGTGTGTGTGTGTGTGTGTGTGTGTGTGTGTGTGTGTGTGT
>JAQQZT010000012.1:28291023-28308334 GCA_030068275.1 Clarias platycephalus | reverse complement strand
ACGCACACTCACGCACGCACACACCTGACAATCTGTGTACACAGTGTACTTCACAACACACTTCCAAGTTACATAAATAAATAGAAAGCAACTGTCATAATAATAACAACAATAATGTTTTTTCTTTGATCGAATCTACGCGCTATCCCGGTGAAGCCGCTCCCTGCGTGTGCACATTCCTTAGGATATTACGCAGCATTCCCGATATCACCGCGCGAGCAGCTGGGTATTCCCCCCAAAAACGGTGGATTATTCCAATAAGCACAAAGCGTACTCGCATTTGCTACGGGACTGAGCTGAGCAAGCTCGCGCTCAGGAGGCAGAGAGAGTAGCAGCTCGCGCTCTTACCGTGCTCAGGGTTCTTCTCTTCACGGAGCGTCCGAGAACATCCCGGGGAATGTCAGCGCGCCTGGCCGAGCAGAGAGCCGCTCCTGACCCGGGCGGACCAGGATATGCAGAGATGCACACAGTCTCAGGGGGATAATAAAAGACACGCGAGCGCAGGTCCGACAGGTGATGCGCGCGCTGCCGTTCCGTGAACGTCACTGTGTGTTAAGAGTAAACAGTCCAGTTCGTGTCGTGTTTTTTTGCTTCCTGCTCGGAGCCAGAGAAGAAGCCTGGATGGAGGGGGAAACAGACTGGGTTATTCCTGGCACCGCTTCCCAGAATAGAAAAACGGCTACAGAAGAGAGAGAGGGAGAGGGAGGGAGCGCGAGCGCAGAAGAATATAAAAGCGACAGCGTGAAGAAGGTGTGAGCGCGCGTGCGTCAGTGTAAGCGTGCGCGTGTGTGTGTGTGTGTTTGGCCCGTGACGTCATCGGATCCCCCAGCACGCGTCCGTCCCAGAGTGCACAACGAGAGCGAAACACCGGCCCTGTGGTTACCAGATCCGCCTCACCTGCCCGAGCTTCGTCCGCGATACACACGATGCGCATCGGGTAGCCATGCTGCTCTAGCTGCTGCCCGATCTGTATTGCGGAAACGTCACACATCACGAAACTTTGAGTGCTGTTGTGACGTACGAATAAGCGAATGTACCTACAAACCCTAACCTTCATCTACAGTACTATCAAACTTCTATTAAACGCTGACAGCATATCAAACAATTCACTCACTCTATATTTTCTATACCGTTTTATCCTGTATTCAGGGTCGGGGGACCTGGAGCCTATGCCAGGAGGCTTAGGGCACGAGGCAGGGTACACCCTGGACAGAGTGCCAATCCATCACAGGGCACATACATACACATACTACGGTCAATTAGGGAACACCAATTAGCCTAACCTGCATATGTTTGGATTGTGGGAGGAAACCGGAGCACTCGGAGGTAACCCACCAAGCACGGGGAGAACATGCAAACATAGACGGGAATCGAGCCTGGCCGGGAATCGAACCCGGACCCTGGAGGTGCAAGGCGACAGTGCTAACCACTACACCACCGTGCCACCTATCAAACAATTCAGTTGACTTTATTTTAACTCAGACCATTAAAATTACTTCAAAATAAGCTGGAAGAAAACCAACATTAATCAAAAAGGAATATAAATGCTTGTCTTAATAGTACCATATGACACCCCCAATCCTTTTCGGATTAAGCTTTGCGGAATGATAAATTAAAAGTGAAAGACATGTTGTATCTCGAAGCTAACAAAACATTCCACAAAAAGAGCATTTTAAATGTGGTGGGGGTAGTGCGTTGGTGTTGGGACACTTCACTGCTTGTAATGTTGTAATCATGCGTTCTGATCTGTTCCAGAAAATCCAAAAAAGGAGATCCAGGCATCAGTCTGTGATATGAAGCTAAAGTGTAGTAAAATTATCTGGCATGACAGTAAAAGAGCAAGAACAGCAAAAAAAAAAAAAAAAAAATGCAGGTTTTGGATTGTCCCAGTCAAAGTCCTAAACTGGACCAAGTTGAGACAGAGGACCTTAAATAGTTGCAAGACTTTATAGAGAACTTTTGCTGCAAAGTCCTGCAGTTTTCCTGAAGTTCCTCTATCGTGATGTCAAAGACTAATCTCCAGACATAGGTCATTAAGGTCTTCAGGCAATGCTTAGGAGAGACCCTTTTTCACACAGTTGATATAGGTGCTAGAGATATCTAGGTGATACAGTTGAGCATGTGTTCTGCTTGTCTCATATTACACTGTGTGTGAGGATCTGAAACCACTGAGTGTGACAAATATGCAAAATAGAGGAAATCAGTTGGCGCAAATACTTTTACATGGCACATTGGAATGTAAAAGTTTTACATCGCTATGTATCCAAATAGCTGTAAATGTTAAACCAACAAACAAACAAACAAACATCTGATAAAATTTTTTACTATGTCTTATAACCAAATTCAGTCACTCTAAGAATGTTAGTTTGTTTAAACTATTAAACAAAAACAAACAAACAAACAATGAGATAGATCCATAATCAATATGCACCATATTAAATTATCTTGAAAAACCTGTCCAAAATCTAAAATAACAAACATAAAAGTCAGATAAAAATTGGGTGTAACATGTTTAATTAATTCGATCAGCACTGGTTTGTTTAATAAACAATAAAATAAATGAAATTCAGATAAAAACATTTATATATATTTACTGTTACATATTCAATGATGTCAATAAAAACTAGTTTGTTAAATAAATAAATAGTGTTTCTTGAATGTTGACACAGGTTGCCCACATCTTCCTGATGTTTTGAGGTGATCATGATAATTGTTTTAGAATCATACAGTATGTACCATACACATAAAAAAAAAAAAAAAGAAAAATTACAAAAGAGTTTTCTTTACTTTCATTCATTTAATGCAATAAATTATACATGAAAATAGGTTGCTCAAATCCTCAATTAGATGATAAAAAAAAACATGAGCATCTGTGTTCAGTTGTATCTGGATCTTCACACTGGACTTGACCTTGTGTTACCTATGATGATTTCTGTGAGCTGGATCCTCTCTCTCTCTCTCTCTCTCTCTCTCTCTCTCTCTCCCTCCTCTCAGTGTGAGCAGAGGAGCTGGGAATATAGAGATGTTATGGATATTCCCACCGAGCTAAATATGAGTAAAATAGAGAAAAAAGCAGACATCATAGCTATTATCACATACCTGCTTGTGATATTTTGTTTTGCAAAGGTGTGATCGCTGTTAAAGGATTTAGAGGTGTGACACCCTTATAATGGGACCCTGTGTTTCTGTCTCGTGTGCAAGGGAAAACAACTGTAGTTAATAACATATCATGCAGCAGAGGATTTCAGCCCGTAACCAGTGTAACCTGTCTTTCAACGTCTTCGTGTTTCTGCTGAGCACCAGATTGATCAGTGACATGCCCAGACTTAGGTAGCATAGAGCTTACTTCCTGTCATCTTATCATTTTATGAGATGTCCCATACCAGTGCTATAAACCTAATTTCAAGAAGTATAGAAACACTAAAATTATGCCTAACTAGAGAAATAAAAGACAGAAAGACAGTTGCGATTGATGCAAAATTTTTACAAAACTTTTACACCAGTAGAAATATTTATCAATGAAACAATAGAGAGACAGGTTACAGAAAAGGATACAAGGTGAAAAGAAAATGGCATGACGTAAACTGGAGGCCTAGTCTGTACCCAGAAGTTGTCAACAATTACTCACAGGAAATTCATTAAATTCCTGCCTATCTTCCACACCCCATGTTTCTGCCCTCAGCAATACCCTAATGTAGAGCCCTCAGCGTATTCCTTCTAAACAACACACTCAGAAACACGTCACTCTCTGGAATCCCAGCGCCTTTTGCTTCGCTGCCAGGAAGTTACATAAGAACAGGTTTCACCTGACAAAGGTCAGTCTTGACTGGATTATAAGGTGCTCGTAAAACCTCCCCCACAGAGGTGCCTTCACGTTTTATAGTTTCTATTTGGCTGTAAAGCACCACCTCGCTGTCTCAGAGTAAAAGTTGGGAATAGGACAGTAGACTTTAAACAGGGTCAATGAAACAGAATTATGGACTGGTCTATGTGCCCCAAAAAAGTTTTACTACTGTAGTTTGAATCCTGAAGAACAAATTTGTATGGGAGGGGATTATGCTCGGGAATTAAATTTTAGCACCCCAAAAGACAATGATAATGTTAATGCATGATTATTTTCTAAAAAATAATTTTGAGCACTCTACTGTTATAGTTCAATCTGCTTAGAGATTAAACCAATGACTATTTTGGCTTAATGTCCACTATTCATGACGTGACATTACACTCTGATATAGTGGATGGCAGCATAGTGAACATCAGTAGCAAGCATGCCAGTTGGAAGAAATGAAAAGAAAAGAAGTAATTACTGGATGAATCAGGTTAGAGCCATTAAAAGTTGCAATTCTTTTAGAAATTGCATGACAGTTTAACTTTGTTACATAGGACTGTATAATATTGAAATTTATTATGCACTAAAATAGACCACAATAAAATGGTTGAATAATTTTTGCAGGGAGCATATTCTTTTATCAAAATGTAGGTAGGTAAGTACAACTTTATTGTCATTGCATAGTACAGGTTCAGTTACAGCATATATACAGTAAATGCAGTAACATACAGTAAATATTGTGCAACATTACTATACAGTGAGTATATGCAAAAAGTACAGAATAGATAATGCTATAAAGTGGAAAAGGGGATATAAACAGATACTGTGTGTGTGTGTGTGTGCCTCCACGCCATGCTGTATGATGAGCAGAGCTGGCACATTGGGTGACACAAGCTCCAAAATTGTCTTGACGTCATCGCTGAAAATCCCGGCAAACATCGCGCGCTTACGGTACGTGGCAGCTTTAGCTGTTTCTATAGCAACAGCATCCTTTCTCCCCCTCCTCCCTCCTCGCGTCCAGCATCCTCTCCTCCTCGCCGCGGGAGGTACCAGCATCCTGGACGGGAAATAAAACAACATGGCGCTTATCCCATCCCAGATCCTGAGAGTAGCTATCCTGCTGTCGTATTTCTCCATCATTTGCAATTACAAAGCCATAGACATGCCCGCGCACCAGACCTACGGCGGGAGCTGGAAGTTTCTCACCTTCATAGATCTGGTAAGTGTTCCTCATAAACCCAGAGGATGTCTGGTTATTAATAACTAAAATTTCCCACAGGGAAAAAACATGCAGCCCCAGCTTGTGTGTGTACTGTATGTGTGTGTGTGTGTGTGTGTTTGAGAGAGAGAGAGAGAGAGAGAGAGAGAGAGAGATCATGCTTCCTGACTGAATCAGATAGCACCACGACCGTATGAGCTGATAAACACAGGCCATCACACAAACGCACACACACAGTTTACAATAACTCATCATCTCATTTGCCTGAACATAAAGGAGTTGCGCAAGTCATAACCAACGTAGCATATGTAGGTAGTGTCAGGTAGCATCTGCGCATGCGCAAAGCGCCTTGTGTTTTTGTCCGAAAAGCTCATGACTCATGTTTTCCACATAAACGCCTTTTTTCAGTTATACAAAGAATTTAATAGAAATTTTTTTTTTTACATTCTACTTTGGCGCTTTAAAAATATTAGGACACGTTTTTTTAATTTAAGTTTTAATAATTTTCTTGTTAAAAAATAATACACTGTCCCAAAAGTCTCCACACGAAAGGAAACGTAACACTTTTTTTCATCAAAAAGTCTTCCAAAACTATATATACACTGGCAAAAAAAAAAATCTAACTACTATACTAGTACTAGTATACTATACAGTACTAAGGCATTATTGTATGTTTACATTGACATGTAAAAAAGAATACCAAAACACAGAAAACATGTTCATCATTCATCTGAAACTTACAGATTACATTTTGCAAAACAATAATCATTTGTGCTTAATCAGTGTTATACTTGATGGTTTTGCAATGATCTGTTTTTTCCAGACCTGTTTTTCTGCCTCTCCCTACAAAGAGAGAGTGATCTGTCATTTTCGGTGTAGATTAGAACCAAAAATGGGCAAACATAATCAGCTTTACTTTGAAACTCATTGGTCTATATTTGCCTTGAGAAAGGAAGGTTATTCTCTGTGAGGTATACCCAAGAACTTAAAGATTCCATTAGAAGATTTGCAAGAAAACAAGTACTTACAAGTGTCCAACTTAAAAAAGAGACACCTCACAGCTCCTTCATTGGCTGCGATGTTAAATCGAACAAGATAGAAACCAGTGTGCACAAACACTGTGTTTTGGAGACTCAGGTCAGCTGGTCTTATGGGCAGAGCTGCTAAGAAAATACCCCTACAAAGGTTGGCAAATCAGAGGGAAAGGTTGTAGGGGGGCAAGATGCACAAACAGTGGACATACTGTATGTCAGACGCAGATGCCTGCCTTACATCGTAATTGAAACACGGAGGTGGAAACGTGATGATCTGGCGATGCTTTGGCAATGAGAGAGTTGGCAGTCTGCAGTGTGTACAGGGCATCCTCAATCTGCATGGATACTAAATGAGGATAACTTTTTTTTAGATCTTTTCAGCATGTCTCTTGAATGGATGCAGTGAAAGGGTTGAAGACATATTTTAGCTCACACGGTTTGTGCCATGGCTTCATTCACTTGTGTTGGTTTGCTAATTACAATAGGAGCTAGCTTAAACTTAAAAAAGGTCTCCTAATTTGGATGGCTTGTCTATCATTTCTAGCCTAACTTCTGAAACTTAGAGTCCATCTCTTTTCACTTAAGGTGCCCACCAATGAATAGAGTCAATGAAAGGGCTCCTGCATGTATAGCTTTAAGTCAAAATTATCAAGTATATTATTAAGTAATATTAGAGGGCAGTTACTTTAAAAAAGGCAACGTAGGAAGATGCAAAAGACCAAATGTCAGATTCATTCTGCAGCAGCAGCATGTGACCATAGATTTTGGTATAGCACACCAACATTGATAACAACATAGCCCCGAACACAATTATTAGGAAACAACTAAGAGCACAACTGAGAGTGGCACAAAGTTGATGTTTAAATTGACCAGATTTTCCATATTTCCTCCTTGCACTCCAAAGCAGTGTCTGAAATGAGTGTTTTTCTTATACTATGCACAACACTAACAGAAGATTTTTTTTTAAAATATAAGCATAGATCAGGCGTATTACTGTAGCATTCATGCTCATTATTGTTTTTATTTCTGCAGGTCATCCAAGCCGTGTTCTTTGGAGTGTGCGTCCTGACAGACCTCTCTAGCCTCTTGATGAAGGGCACAGCAAGCATGGAGCAAGAGAGACAACTCCGGAAGCTGATTGGTTTGCGGGACTGGATGATGGCTGTGCTAGCTTTCCCTGTAGGAGTAGTAAGTACAGTACATACCTAGGTTTATTTGTATTTATTTATTTGTCAGCGAAGATATTTTTTTTTCTGTAAGCTGATTGGATGGAAAGTGGCTTAGCTTTGGTGTGAATATATCACAGATATGATCTGAACAGGATTAGAATAGGACAATGTTAGCAAGGTGGCTCATTAATGGAAAGTACAGAAGGTTTTGTGTTGTTATTTCCAAACACACAAATAATAGTAATTTAACTTTTAAGAAGTTTAGTCTTTCAATCAGGGAGCAAGAAGGATGTCATGTGAAAAACATACCTAGAGGAAAGCGTTGTCCACCCACTTGCATGACTAGCATTGCTAGTCTAATTATTAAATCTTTATAAGTTTGGTAATGATTATTAACATAATAAAAAAAAGCTTCTGTGCGAGGTTTAGAAGTCCTGTCTTATTTTTTATGACTGGTTAAAATCAGAGAGCATTAAGCATGAAGGCGGGTTGTTCATTAATTTAATATTTAGCAAATTGTTAAATTTTAAAAGTATTTCCATTTCAGCAGTACAAAACTCTATAGAAACAACTTTGGCAGCATTCTACTGTGTGTTTCGAGCTCAGTTAAGCGGACTGTGGCAAACAATGAAAAGAGCATACACCATGCTTGACTTAATTAATGTCATTTAATTTTGGACTCTTGGACTCTTATTTTGACATTAATGTATGTTCTTGCTTTGCTCTCACTTGGCATTTCTGATTTGCATCTGTTTTTTGTGTAGTTCCTGATTCGTCTTTTTATTCATACCCTTTCTTGTGTGCGTGCATATGTGTGTGTGTTTGTGAACGTTAACATTGCCTCCATCTTCATTAAGTCCAAGCCTTATTTCTGTATTTCCTTGATTCAAGTTTACCTCCCAGCCCCCAAAAGCATGCTGATATCTTTCGATGTTGTTCCAGCGGATTGGATGGGCAAGTGTCCAAAAACCTCCAAAAACATTGCGATTTTTCTTTCTACCTGCCCAAAAGTTTTGAATTGGACCATGCATGGAGGCTGTTCCACATCTTACGGGAGCAGTGTGGCCTCGCTGAGTCCAGCATTTTTTTGGGCGTTCTACAGTCAGGAAGCTGGCTACTCTGGAATAACTGAAAGAAACCACATCAGTGGTGTTTATTCACCAAACCTGTCCTTCTGACAGGGCTCTGTTTATTTAGCCATGGCCAGATTATTCCTGGAACGTGAAATGACTAAAGGTATTACACAGGAAGCAGAACGGAAACTTCTTACTCACATGGACTACTTTTAACTAGATCTGAGGACCTCAAACAGGAGACACAGGCTTATTTTACACTTCATAGATTTTTTGGATTTTTGAAAAATCTGTAATTATAAAAATGTAGGCTTGGTCTGCTGCTTGGTGTCATGTCCACATCTTCTCAGAAAAAAAGACAAATGTTACTTTGCATTTTGTTTTTAAGTTATAGAACTTATAGAACACTTAAAGCAAGGAACTTCAAGGCAAGATGTCAAATGTTTGACTAAAACCATTACTGAAAATATTCAGTACTTAATTGTTATATTAAACTTCAATATGCAAATTCCATCCATTCATCTAGGAACCTTTGTAGTCCAACCAGGGACCATAGAGGCCAATAGTGACCATTGTATTTAGTTCCATTTTGTATGACTGCAGTAGGACCTCTGGCCAACATTCCCACACACATTCCCACAATTTGGGAACACCAATTAGCCTAATCTGCATGTCTTTGGACTGTGGAAGGAAACACCATGCACACAGACTTGAGGTGGGAATCGAACTCAGGACCTGGAGGTGCAAGATGACAGTGCTAACCACTAAGCCACCATGCTGCCATAATATGCAAATTAAGTATTATTTATTTAGAAAATTTAGACATTTCTTTTAATGAACGTTAATTTAAAAAGCCTGTGTCAAACTAATCAGATAAAAGTAACGGTACTTATTTTGGAATGGTGTGACCAAGAAGTTACAACAGAAATATACATTTGCAGCATGGTACGAAACTAGTTTTGCTCTCCATATCTAGATTGACAACTGTACAGGTGTGATTTTTAAAAATGTAATTCATCAGTTGAAATTATATTATGCCATAAAAGTATGCATAATTTGGGGCATGGCTGGAAAAAAAAGGCTGGAAAATGTGGTTTGGATGTACTGTATAATAAATAAACATTTGGCTAATTTAAGTGAATGTAAGGAATGTGCATAAATAATTGGTAATAATAATTGTTATTATTTTACCTGTAATTTGTTTGCAATGTGGAGTTTTGGCAGTGTATAAGGAGTGTTATCTAGCAACCTGAGCAAAAAGACAATTTGTATTAAACAAACTGGGAAAAAAAAAAAAAAATGATTGTCATAGTATAACAGCAGTAAATACAGCAATAGTAAATCTATACTGTAGTTGGCACTGTAATGTAATGGTTCATCTTTCTGAGTAACCTGTGCTGAACCACACAGCGCAATCTGTACAGATAACAACAAAGAGCACCATGGAAGCTTGTTTATGGTGAGAAGCTCATATAAAGATTACAGATCTTATTTTATGTGTTTGTTTGATTTTACAGTTTGTAGTCACCATGTTCTGGATCCTGTACCTCTATGACCGAGATCTGGTGTACCCAAGACTCCTGGATAATTTCATCCCTCAGTGGCTGAACCATGGAATGGTGAGAGTTTTAACAACAACAAGACCTGAATACTATTTCAGTAAACTATTATAGTATTTTATGTGAGATATTTTTTCAATGCCTGGGGTTGTCCTGATGTCAGATGCAAAAAAAAAAAAAAGAAAGGAAAAAAAAAGGTGAAGTTGTGCAAGAGGTGATTTGGAACATCCGCTTCTTGTTTTGATGGCAGGTAAGTCTGACTAATGTGAGAACAGCAATGTTGTTTCTGTGCTAAAGCGCAGTCCCAACACGACTGAACAAGTCCTTATGAGTCGCAGAGAGAACTGAGACTGGGACTAGTTTCTGATATGTGAGCTGCCTTGACAGTTGCGGTGGATTATTATACCATTACACCAGTGTAAATATTTTGCAGCATTCCATGGTACCTCGTGTGTTTGTTTCTCCTTGCTTCCACAGCAACAGTCCTCCACTCCTCAGTTCTGTTCCTCTAAAAACCCTGGATCTCTCCTCAATTCCGCCTGCCTGTTATTTAGTTATTTGTACTTTTTTTTTTTCACTGCTTACCTACAGCAGAGCAATTAGGCTTGTACACGGGCTTAACACCTCACTCACGAGGATAGCAACCGGATTGAATTTCTTCTGTGGACTGCGAGGTGTTGATTAAGACGAAACTAGACTAGAAGTGCTAAAATGACTCATGTTTTCTGAAAGCCTGCTCTCGAAAAAAAAAATATGAAGATGACTGTGCTGTGGATTGGATAAAAAGAGGGGGAAGGGGGGGAAGGCTAGAAGATCACGATAAACCTTACAGATGTTGAGGAAACATCTGTCAAGGGTTTGGGTTTAACAGGAAGCACTAGAAATGCGAGCAACATAAGAGCTGTTCTCTCGTTCTCTTCCAATCATGAAGATTAGAGCCTTAAGAATCATGATGGTGATGGTGGAGGTGGTAAAGATATCATGGTGATCGTCTTGAGAGACCAGCGTGACCAGAGACAGACAAAAGGACAACAACTTGAGAAACGAAAACATGTGCATCTTTTTTTTTTTTTTTTTACTTTTTTTTTTAAGGAATCACATCTTCCAATGAGTATAAGAGTAATAAAAGGATGCCCCCTATCTGTCAATGTATGGTACTAAGACAGATGCAAGAACTTTCTTATAAATTAAAATAAAATAAAATAATGATGCCTACTGCACATGTGGCAAAGCTTCAAACAGCTGAGAGTTTTTAGAAGCTTTTTACGATAACTTCTTAATCAATCTTATGCCTTTCCAAATTGCACTTAGAAAGTGTCTGGGTCAAACCTTTATTAATCGCAAGTGCAACAGAACCTAAATCAGACTTGGTGGCAATCGAATCTGCCTCTGGCGAGAGCATGCCAGGCCACAATCATATTTAATTCACTAGGTTAGTTCATAGGAGCTTTAATTGACGCAGTGGGCAACAAAGCTCACTGTGTGGTGTGTATGTGAGTGTACTTGTATGCAGGCCTTTATGACTAATTACCAACGGTAAACAATTAGGTATATCTACATCAACCTTTAGTCGTGCAGTGAACTGGAACTCGGTGAGACAAAGGTGATACGCTGTGCTAGCCATTCCCCCGGTGCGGCCCTCTGCACCATCAACTATTTATGGGGCTAGTTGTAGCTGTTCTGTAGCCCCACGCTCCACCTATTTATTTTTTTCCCAGTGCTCAGGCTGGTGTTGATTACTTCCCAAGCTGTTTATTCATCTTATCAGTTGAACATGATGGTCCTGAGCTAATGAAGTGCGTTCTGTCGTTGACATCATTTTCCACATGCCAGGAAAGAAAAGTTCACACTGCGTAAACCTGGCCAATTCTGGCATAAGAACTGGACTTTGTGGATGGCATGCATGGCAATGATTCACAAAATCATTTCTAACTGCACACTTCCGCTATGATTGCTACTTGCAAGAATGAGCAGATCTCCAATGCCAGAAGTCAAACAGCTTTCTCCTGCTTGACATATGGCACCTCGTTGTCGTCAGTATGAACATACTGTACATAACACAACTACGCACTCCTCGATGTTCCCTTTGCCATACAAAAGACTACATGCTAATTTGACTGAGAGGTGTATTTTGACTGAAATTTTTATCACAACAATAAGGTTCCTTGAACCTTGCCAGTTGATAAGTGATGGCAGCATTCAGAAAAAAAAAAACATCTGCCATGGAGCTCTAATGCATCCTGTAGAATACTGTCTGTCTGCATTTCACATCACAGTCAGTTAAACAGATTAATAACTGATGAGCTTGGGCTGTTTAGGTGCAAGGAACAAGGAAAGCAGATCAAAAGGTACAGGTGTGTTGGGACGATGGGAAAATGTTACTAATCCATTTGACTTGATGAATGTTATGTCATATAAAGGGGTGGAAAAATGCCTTGCTCATCTATGCATAGGAAAAAACAGTTACATCATCAGATCTTTTAATGGGTATGAGATCGATGAGAGTATATTTGGGTTGGTGTAAGCAGAGTCATTGTTAAATAAGTACTATTTTTATGTATATATATTTTAAATAAATTCAATTACAATGTATTTAAAGAAAACAGGATTGCAAAACTGTTAGCAAATCTATGTATGACATTAAGAAACCATGTTAAGGAAGGTTACAGCATTCAGTCACGTCTATGATTGGTTGGAGCCCTAGAGCATGAAAGTATAACTTAAATCACTATGTTTTTAGCACAGTTGAACACCATATTAGTTTAGAAATATAAAAATTCAGTGTGAGTCTAAATCATGTTTAAGTTTAAGAGATATATAAATAATAATATTGACTATTACTCACTCACTCACTCATTGTCTATACCACTTTGTCCTGTATACAGGGTCAAGGGGGCCTGAAGCCTATCCCAGGAGACACATCCTGGATGGGGTTCCAATTCATCGCCGCAGGGCACACACATATACTGTACACACTCATTCACACATGACGGGCAATTTGGAAAGGCCCATTAGTCTAATCTGCATGTATTTGGCCTGTAGGAGGAAACTGGAGTACCTGGAGGAAACCCATCAGGCACGGGTAGAACACAGACCCGAGGTGGGAACCCTATATGTATATAAGGCTTTAAACACAAAGGCCAAAACACAGGACACAAAGGACAGGACTTGGAATAGCTGCAAAATCATTCATTATTACACATGGAGTTCTGACAAATGAGTAACATTCTTTCACTTTGTGTATAGAAAGATGAGCGCTAAAGCTTCGAAATGAATATGTGAAATCACAGCACAAACATAACCCACCTCTAATATCACCAAAAGTAAACTTCATGCTGGCCAAAGTGGCTAAAGTACTAAATGGAGTAAATAGCTTTTTGCTCTATTATTGTTGTACAAGTGAAACCATGCAACATGGGCCTGTAGAGTTTATGGTCATCTTGATACATCATGCTGTTTGTTTGGAGGGAAATTTTTACAGCTAAACCACAAGAACATGTCTACCTGCCACCTTAGCCCACAAACTGGGGGATAACATTAAGCGTATGATTAAGCACATCTAGACCTGTAACTGTTCAGAGCTTAAACCAGAAATGGGTTTCTATACCAGAGTCTATATCAGATTTTTTTTCTTTTTCCATTTTTGCTGGAAGAAATCTCGTTTTTCATTAACAGTTCATTGAAAAATTACAACAAATATATATATATACATATATATACATATATATATATATATATATATATATATATAGATAGATAGATAGATAGATAGATATAGATATATATATATATTTTTTTTTATATTCAAGCGAGCTATGTTTCAAAACAACATCTTTTCGAAATTATGATTCTATTTTTTAAGCTAACATTTATGATAAATCCCATCTAAGAAAAACCAACACTACCATGTAACCTCAACCCAACCCTGACCCACCAAGAGGTATTTAGTGGGGATTTCATTGCAGAGAGCAGGGGGAGATGGACCTGTGGTATCATGTCAGCTCTTCTGTCAACTGGTAGGAGGCCAGTTAGAGAAATATAAGCCTTGCCCTTGGGAGCACTCTCTCTGACACACTATCCCCTCCAGGAGCATTCTGCCTCCAGCCTTCATATGTACACTACAGATTCTACCACCCGCTGCAGCCAGGTAATCCTCTCATCAGGTCAGGACAGGCAGAAACCTGTAGAAATGTAGTAAGGGATATATGAATCAGGGAGATTGTCATGGCCAAATTAGACTGTAATGTTACTGCTAAAACTAAACCTTCATTATAGAACTGGTGGTTTACAGCTAGAATAAGCAATGTGTCCTAGCTTGGTGCAGTCACTAAGGTAGGGGGTGTTCCCATCTCCCCAAATTTGTTTGCAGACCAGGACAATCTCAAGATCCTAGAAAAATTGTCATGAACTTCATCATTGTTTGGTACTGATGAAGGAAAATTGCTGCCAATTGTAGTCATGGTAGTCGATGACTAAAAACATTGTAGCAGTTTGTAAGATGGTATAGTAGATCAGATCGATGTTTCTGAATTTCGTAGGTGGTCCATAGGTGGCCCTTTGTAATTAATTATATAGTACCATCCAAATTAACCAAAATTCCTACAATTTTTACGATACTACTGTATTTACCTATCAATTTTTCTTAAGCACCACAATTTCAACTCCTGATTAGTCAAAAATTGCCATCATTGCTGATATGAACATCACTTCCACCCTCACAAAGAAATAGCGACTTGAAGCGATGATTTTTCATCAATGCAGCACTAGCTAACTAGTCTGACTGCATTTCAAATTGACATTTCAAATTGCCCATTATGTTGGGAGGTCAAATGCCTTTTTTCCACCAACAGTGTAGTGCCCTTGAGCAGGGAGGATGGAGTGTCTGAGGTCCGGCCCTAGTGCATTTTTTTCACTAGCCATGCTGACATGAAACTGTTAATAAAAAGAGTAGTTAATAAGCAGGGATCTGAAAACGTCCAGTTGACGTGACACGACAAGAATGAACATCTCTGGAAATTGGTTGTTTTTATATATAGGCCTGTGAGGAAAAAAAGAAAGGAAAAATTGGCAAAGGTTGACAAATTGTAAGCTTTTTAAAGAGAAGTCATAGTGGGCTTTGACAATTCAGAGCAAGTCGTGATGTGTCGTACATACTCCTTAGGTAAAATGTGAAAGTTCATAGACAGGTCATGGCCAATGGATAGTTAATTAAATCATGCCTCAGTGGTTCTCCTAGCACAAATGGAACGTTCACTTAAGCCCCTTTTCCACCAAATTGAACCAGGTGATAGTTCATATGGGATGCTGCTGGTTCAGAGCCGGTTCAATAGCAAACCTCCTAAGCACTAGCTTTGTTTTTCCACGTCCATGTACGCCTCTCCTTTCCCAGCATTGTTAGCAGCAATTCTATTCCCAATGTTGGCAGAAATGCTATCGCTAGCAGCAATGTTGGGGTCAATGCTAGCGGCAAAAAATGCTAGCGGCAAGAACAGCAACTGTAGTGGCGAACTTCAACCTGGCTTTGCAAAGCGGTTCTCCTGGTTTTATCATTACTAGAAAGCATTTGATATTATTTATCAAATAACTTGCCCATTGCCCATAAACTTTTAGTTGTTTGTGATAATCCTGCTCCTATCCCCTGACGTAAAAGGTTCTTTGTTCTGGCCCAGCGAAGTGCCATGGAACCGGGTTTTCTCTCTGATGGCCGGTGCTTTGGCCGTCTAAAACAAGAACTGATTTGAAATTGGGCACATGCTACGAACTAGCTCTGTATCCACCTTGGTGGAAAAAGGGTATCAGTTGACTCTGAAAGGAAGCTTAATACCATTTGGATCTTGATTTCTAGCTGAAGGAGCTGGAAATGAGATAGGATGCAGATAACCTGAACATAACCCTTGTACCAGTGTTTGTTTAAGGAATATAATTTATTTCTTTTATCCCTAGCATACGACTGTGCTTCCTTTCATCCTGATTGAGATGAGAACCACCCGTCATTTCTATCCCAGCAGGCTTTGTGGACTCCTGGCTGTGTGCAGCTTCTGTGTGGGATATGTGCTTTGGTGAATACCTTCACTCACCCTCACTGTTAATCAGTGTAGCCAGAAATATACACTATGTCCTACACCTTGACATTCATTGTAACTTTTACCAGAATTGCTCAAAATAAAATCAACACGCACAGGTGCACACACATACACACTACTGTATCTGTTAATCATTGTACAATTTCAACATCTTTAATAGATACTCAGATTACAGTAATTACAATCATCCTTAATAAAACGGAGCAATGAAAGGATTTATAAAGCCAATCGTTCCAAGTCTCTCAGAAATAAATTTTAACCATTCTCAGGAATCCTGGAGTGGAGTGTTCGTCATAACGACATACACATACTCAGAGTCGGAGGTTCTTTAGACGAACAATAGGAGCAGTGTCTGCAAGGCAGAGGTCCTGGTAGACACATTGACACTGCAGTTATTGGTTCTGCAGCTCAGACAGACAGACAGAGAGACAGACAGAAACGAGTGTTGTAAGCCTCCAAGTATGTGTCACATGCACTGTAACAATCTCTTTCTCTTTCTTTTGAGGATGTGTTGGGTGTACAACGTGACCGGAGTCTGGGTGTACCCATTCTTAGAGCACATTGACACGCTGGCCAGAGCCGTCTTCTTTATCCTCCTCACAGCTCTCACTAGCGTGTACTACCTCATGGGCGAGATCCTCAACAACTACATCTGGGATTCCTCAAGGAGTAAGTGTGTGTGCGCGTGTGTGTTAACACGATACTGTATCAGACTGTAGGTGTCGCTCCTAGAAGGAGAGTCATGTTCTCTAAACGTGCATGTGGTCTTGTGGTCAGCACCCACACAGCATGAGTGTTGAGGAGCATGGAGTAGGGTGGGTGTCAGGAACAGACGGGAGTTTGGGCAGTCTGAGAACAACAGATGGTGGAGTCTTCTGGCCCTCCTACCTGATCGACAACGACCCACAAATCACTGAGTGCTTGTGCACACACACACAAAACCTAGACTCACACATATGCTGGAATTCTACACTTCCAATGTTACATCATGTCAGAAAAATG
Organism: Clarias platycephalus; assembly: GCA_030068275.1. Classification (NCBI taxonomy): domain Eukaryota; kingdom Metazoa; phylum Chordata; class Actinopteri; order Siluriformes; family Clariidae; genus Clarias; species Clarias platycephalus. The sequence continues at coordinate 28,291,366 of JAQQZT010000012.1, read as the reverse complement.
CTAATATGACTAAGAGTTAACAACAGCTAGCTGAGCATGACCTGAGCTTATTATCATCATTATGTTTACGCTTCATTAATCTGCTGAGACCTGGACACTGACGCATTATATAGCACATCTTGGAAAAATTTACTATCATGAAAAAGTTTGTTTTCTTTTGAAATTTTATCTTTTGAGTTTAAAAAGTGAAACTTTCATTTCGCATAAATTTTAAGCATTTTTTTTGTTTTCAATCATTTTGGTGATTATGGCTTAGTCACGAAAATCAAAAATCCCATATCTCAAAATATTAGAATATTGAATTTGAGTTGAAGTAATAACTATAAATACAGTATAAATATTA
>JAQQZT010000012.1:28279179-28290604 GCA_030068275.1 Clarias platycephalus | reverse complement strand
GTTGTTGTTATTCAGCCTGTTCTATCTTTTTTAACTTTGAGCACCCGCCCCTTTAAACGTCTCTGCACGGCCCTGCTTCACTGTATATGAGAGTTTCACTTTTTTATGTTAAATTGCGAAAGAATGTCTACTTTCACAAAATTTACATTTTTGACGTACATTGTATTTGATTCTATTGTGTTTTCTTCTGCCTTCCAGGTGCTTTAGAGTCAAATAAGGATAAAAGTGAGTGAACCACCTAATGGAGAGAGACTTCAGCTGTGCTGCAGCTCTTGATGTTTGGACAGTGAGTCTGGACTGAGCAGTAAATTTGAAGCTTTGGGTCCTTCTCGTTAATCAACACATGTACTGATGTTGCTGAGAATCCCTAAACACCTTGTTGATTTTAGTCTAGCTCCTGATTTTTACTTTTCTCACTTTAATGAAAGCACAGCATTTTGAGAAAACTTTGGTTTATAAGATTTAAAAGATTAAGATATTAATCATATTAATCTAAGGAAATGTGTCCATTTACAGACACAAATCAAGTATTTGTACAACCTGATTCTGTGTTATAATGCTATAAATTCATAGCTTATATGCAGTCTTAAAGGATACAAGAGGATATGAATCCATATGGATCCACCATGACCCAGACCAGAACAAAAAAGTGCTTATACGAGATGAATGGGTGACTAGATGTATACAGTTTGTATTGGTTATGTATATGCATGCAATGCATCATATTTGATGCACAAGGTTAAGAAATGTAAACACAGACCAGGCTGAAAAAGAGCTGAACTCCAGAATGCAGGTAAAGCAGAAATAAACACAGTCCCAAAATTCCAGATCTAAAAGAACAACAAAAGCAGCAGGGTAATCCCAAAGAAGAGTAAACAAAAACTCTACATTTGGTTTTAGTTTGTTCAGGATGCTAGATTTTAGTCTAAGGTCGTAATCTAAAACCAGGATGTGAACAGGAAGTGGATCAGTTTATATGTTGCAATTTTATGTTGTGAAATATATAGGTTTCTAAATATCCATATAATAAATTATATATAATATATATATAATTTCATAAACCATTTGTTTTATTCTGATGTGGAGCACCCTGTGTATGAGTTGTTACTTTAGAAACAATAATGTATTAGAATATAAACCCATAGTTCAACCAGAACTACTTTCCAAGCTGGACTATTACATGAAAAATTATAAACAGGTAAATAATAAACATCTTCTGACCAATCAGATTCCAGAATTTAACCATACTGTGGAGCCTCTCACACACATCAGCCTCTCTCACACATCAGCATCTCACACACATCATCTCACATACATAATCAACTCACATGCTTCAGTCATTCATACACATCAACTTCTTACACACATCAGTCTCTCACATGCTCCAGGCCCTCGCACAAATCAGCCTCTCACACTCATCAGGCTCTGTCATACGCCGGCCTCTCACATGTTCCAGTTTCTTGCACAAATCTGCCTTTCACACCCATTAGCCCGGCACTCAATTCAGTCACTTGCACACATCAGCCTCTCACTCACTTCAGTCTCTCGCACACATAAGCCTCTCGCACAAATCAGTCTCTCACACTTCAACCTCTTGCACACATCTGCCTCTCGCACATTTCAGCCTCTCGCACACATCTGCTTCTCGCACATTTCAGCCTCTTGCACACATCTGCCTCCCGCACATTTCAGCCTCTTGCACACATCAGACACTCACACATAAGGTTCTCCCACACTTCGGCACCTTGAAACATCAGCCTCTTGGAAACATCCGCCTCTCGCACATTTCACCCTCTTGCTGAATAAATAATTCTCCCTAACACTATGTTGGAAAAGAAGGAAAGTATGTTGTCATAGGGAATCCTGATGTCTTCATGCACAGGAGGGAACATAGAAGACCTTCCAGGTTGAGACACACCAGATCGCTGAGTTATTGCTCCCTTAATGCTGCCTCTGAAGTGTTGCACAGCATTTAAAGAAGTTGCCATGGCAAGCAGTACTGAGCATACAGTTCTGAACTCATCCATTTATACAGAAGCGTTAGATAAGAGTTTCACTGTACTGTAATGTATATAGGACAAATAAAGACTTTCGTCTACTGCAGCGTCATGGTCTTAATTGAATGACTGATCTTGTTTGTCCCCTTATGAAAATATTTTTCATTTTTCCCTTATAAAAATTGCCCCTACATGTAATAACTGGTTGTTCCGCCTTTAGCTGCAACTAAATATCTGAACTAAGTATATGGAGCTCAATCTTTTACTTTCCTGTGGAGAAATTTGGGTCCACACTCTCTTAGCAGAACTGCTTCAATTTACATTTTTTATGAGTTTTTGATTATAAACTGTCTGGATAAGGTCCATATTAATGGGGTTCAAGACGGGACTTGTCAGGACATGAACCTTCAAGAGTGCTTTGGCTAGGAGCATCAGATTACAGAATGATGCCCAGATATTCTCCTTCAGAGTGTATCAATTACAGTAAGCATCAAAGCATCCCCATGTTGCTATGATGCTCTTATTGTGGAACGCTGTGTTAGCTTTAGACCAGATGTTACATGTCTTCCACTTTTGACTCATCATTCCACAGGACATTATCCCCAATAACATGTGGGTCAACAGGGTATTGCGTTTGGCAAATGTGAGATGAGACTTTATTTTTGTTTTTTTTTTGCATCCAAGCTGTCCCATGGATATTGTTTTGCCCAATCTCTTTATAAAGGTGGCATGCTGAGCTCATCTGAGGCTGTAGAATTACTTGAAATGTTTTTCTTGTGATTTCCTAGACATCTATGAGACAATCAGTTCTGTGTTTCAGTCCCATATTTGGAATCTTCTCAGACAGTCTTTAAAAAAAAAAAAAAAAATCTGCCAGGACAACTTCTGCGTAGTATATGCATTCCAGGACTCATGGATCACCTTGTGATGGATTCATCCACATGACGTCCGCATCGTGCAGTTTAATAGCGTCTGTCAACGTGCAGAAGAGGAGATGAGATGAGATGAGAGCAAACAGCTCCAGCTGTTAAAATCAAGTGCTAACACTTGACATCCCGAAACAAGACTGTCAAAATCGTCACCCTCTCCCCATCCTGTTTTATAATCTCATGGTTACCAAAAAACTACAAGAGTCAAAACTCCAGCAGTGATTTAATTATGTTTAGGGAGCATGTTGCATGGTAAGGTCTCACTTTGTCTCTTCGTCCTTAGGAAATGTTTACATACGTTTGTGTGTGTGTGTGTGTGTGTGTGTGTGTTTGTGTGTGGGGGTCTCTCCGTCAGCACATTAACGGCTGTACAACACCTCATAGTCTTCTCATTAACACCATCGCTCTCTCACGCAGAGGTGGCAAAGTGAATGCGATCATGAAGGCTTCTCTCGCATGAATTAGCATCGTAATCTGAAAATCTTCCAGAGAGCAACATTTTTCAAACAGTCACCTTAGGTAGCGAGGTACACCTACTGTCCCCAGCAGGTCTCCTCTTTTTCTGGGATTCCTTTTTTTCCCCTTAGCATGTGTTCATTGTCCATTCAATTTAACCTACGGACTTTAAGTTACAGTATGTCTTCATTCATTCATTTGTTAATTAATTCACCTTCATTACCTGTTTTATTCTGGTCAGTTTTTATTAATTCTACACGTACTTGTTTGTTTCTTCATTATGTAATACTTGAATATTTGGACCTCTAAAACAACTGACATCAATCTGACAAAGTTTGAATACCACATTAGGCACTTGGCAGATGCTCTTATCCAGAGCAACTTACAAAAAGTGCTTAGAAGTTTCCGTCATTGAATAGATACTTACACTGGGTTACTAACTAAGTGCCATCAGTCAAACACAGTTGGGACGGGGGAATTAGTCCAAGTACTGAAGAAACAGATTGAGTCGTCGTTTAAAGATTGTCAAAGACTCAGCTGTACGGACATCTAGAGGAAATTCATTCCACCACCTAGGTGCCAGAACTGAAAAGACTCTGGATGAATGTCTTCCTTGATCCCTGAGGGATGGTGGGACCAGACGAGCAGTGCATTTTATGACCCTTCAAATTCCAATATTACGAAGATCGTAAACAACATGAACGCATGGATTCTTACTGCCTTGTATCAATAGTTCAGGCTGCTGGTGGTGTAATGATGTGGGGGATATTTTCTTGCCAAACTTTGGGCCTCTTAGTACCAACTGAGCATCATTTAAATGCCACAGCCTTCCTGGGTACTGTTGCTGACCATGTCCATTTCATTATGACCACAGGATAACACGCCATGTCACAAAGCTGAAATCATCTCAAACTGGTTTCTGGAACATGACACGAGTTCACTGTACTCAAACAGCCTTCAGTCACCAGATCTCAAGCAAGAGCACACCTTTGTGATGTGGTGGAACAGGAGATTCACATCATGAATGTGCAGCCAAGAAATCTGCAGTAACTATGTCATGTTAACTTGCCAATATGGACCAAAATCTCTAAGGAATGTTTCCAGCATCTTGTTGAATCTAGGATTAAAATTAATGCAGTCCTGAAGCAAACAAATACAACCAAGTCCCAGATAGAAATCACCAGGGGACACTCAATATGATCATGATACCTACGTGCTGATTCAATTTGTATTGTGATTCTGTTAGTATCTCAATTTTTATTATTATCCTGATTTTGTTACAATTCTAAGCAAACATCATTTGCTCAATCCAAACAGAACGCTGTATTGTTTCAATAGTTTAGACCACTCCACCAGCAGGATTATAGAAAAATGTCAAAATATTAATTTTAAAATATTAATTTTAAATACAAACATAAATAACATTTACATTTATAAATTCTTTTTAATCGATATTGGAGTCAGTGCATTGATGAATTCTTTTATGTGGCAATTAATGTAATAGCTCTTTCCCCATCTCTAGCATCTAACAATTGGAAGGTGAGCATATAATTACTGGCTAGAAAGAAAGAAAGAAAGCAGTCTTTAAGCCTATTTAGATCAACTTCAGGATTTATTTTATTAGACAAAAGATGTTACAACTGTGACAAAAAGAACTGAACAAGATTTTAAAAAACATTTACAAGACGTGTTTACAGCTACTGTAGCATTAATACTCAGTTTTATCCAAACGATGTGACTAAGGGTCAGATAAGGACAGACAGAAGAGGAGGAGACGAAGCATAAAAGATGAAAGTTGTTGTAAACCACACAGTGCAGTCTGTCACAGCTGGAGGAAAGGAAGTGTGGAAAGTATTTAGTATTTAGTTTTCCATTTCACCCTCGAGAGGAGTTGCTTCTCTGTGCGTGCTGATGGCGCCCCCTGCTGGACCGACACCTTCTTTCCTTACTTTAGGCTTTACCACTGTAACAAGTAGCGATGATGTTAAATAGCTTACTGATAGAACCTCAGCATTCGGAAGCTATGGGACAAACTCACCGTTAGGGTTCTCCTGCTTGTAAAACGTCTTCAGCATCTCAACCGCTTCGTCGCCTCTGTGTCCTGGTAGACACTGAAATACGGAAAGTGAATCATCATTATTATATTAGTTAAGGTAAGATTCTGACTCTATGTTTACATTTGGTTTGGTTTAAACTTTCCTCGAAGCTCAATGATTGAATAGTTCACGGTTGATATAAAATAGAAACAAATACAGTCACAAGCAAAGTAAGAACATTTATTCAGATATTTCCTAGAAATTGTTTTTAGGAAGTCACTAAAGGCACTTCAGGTGATAAAAACACCACAAATTCAATCTCTCCATCAGAGACTTTCAAAAACAGCTGAAGGTATGACAAAGGCAGAGCATCTTTCAAAAAGAGGCACTACAATTCAACTCAAGCCCTGCTGTAAACATCCAAGCTGAAGCATCAGGTATCAAAATTGGCTCTTCCACCTCAAAGAGAGTCCTGCCTCTTTTCTTAGTGGAGAGACCACTAAGAAAACAGTGAAATAAAAAGGCCAGAAAGGTCATTTAGAAAAGATTCTGCTTAGATGGAGTAAAAATGGTACTGGCAAGGAACATCTCAATGATATGAGCTAGTAAGTTTAGGAGGCCCACAGACGACTTCTGTCAGGAGAAAGAGATGGAAAATTCAACCGCAGTCCTATGATGACATTACAGAAGGGCTACAAGCAGAGATCAACTGATCTTGTTATTAAAAAAGAAGGAAAAGACAAGGGAAATGAAAAATATTTTTTTTGTTACCTTGAATGATGTTCCAGTGTGGGGGAGATCCCCTGACGAGATGTCCAGGACTGACCCGCAGCCCCCGAATCTTTCATTCTTACATCCGTACACAACCAGTGGGATGTCTATTAACATCAGCGTCAAGGAAGTGTAGGTTCTTGAACGTGACAACAGAGACGTACAAGTGAGTGCATTTGGCTGAGAGGTTGAAAATGTGTTAATCAGGAAGGTATTGGGCCAACATGAGTGACACTGTGTATAGATCACAAACAATCTCTATAATTTACAATCAAACTACTGTGTGAGTGATTAATGATACCCTTACTATACACATTAGAAATAAGATTTAGTAAGAAAAACAGTATTATGATACATCTGAGCAAATCAGAATATGAATAAAAGACAAAAAAGTAATGTAAAGGAGACCACAGTTGATAAAAGATACTGAGCAGACGCAAGGCTGCGGCACACAGGATGCAGGGTTCGACAGTCACATAGAGGACAGTGTTCCTGCACACCACCTTTGGGTCCAGCTCTCCGTGAGAACACCAGTCCAACATCTGGTCCAGTGCCACCATTTCAGCATGGCGTGTAGCCTTGTCCCAAACAGAACAGTTTTGGTCAAATGCAAATCTGTGGAATTTGTGTTTTTCAGGCAGTAAATTTTTATGTTCAACGGAGGAAGAAAAATACTTACATTTTTTGTTTCATTCACCTCATTCCTTCCTTTGCCTAAAACCATATTGTTGTACACCAGAAGACATCCAACAGGAACCTCTCCACTTTCAAGAGCCTCCTTCGCCTGTTTAAACATTACCCATGGAGTTTGAATACTAAATCAGATCATAATTTTCAAGTTAATGTTTAAGTTAAATGTAATAAACTGGACAGCAGTACCATGGTAAACGCACTGGACATCCATCTCTGAAGCTCTGTGTCTGAGGGCTGGAGGAACCTTTTCACATCATTTTCTGTGGTGTCTGGTCGCATTTTAATTATATACGTTAGAATAGACTTCTTGTACGTATTAAATTAAAAATAAAAGAAGGAGTGTGCGAGATCCAGGGGGAAGAGGAACGTTAAGTGTATATGACGCGTTTCCACTCGGGGAGCAGTCAATGGAGCTTATTCACCGCAAAACACCCATATTAAAATAAAATAAAAAATCTTAAGGCCAATAAAATGTGCCGAATGCATCTACTATGTATCCTGCTGTAAAATAAAACATCATGCCGCATGTATTGGGTTTATCAAGCGAACGCGGTATTGTTTGTAGTAGCTGCGTAATAGAAAAATAGAGAGCACAAAAGGTGAGTTTTTGACAATTAATTACTCGTTATATTAAATACAACACTAATATTTGCATGAATATGTAGCTCATCTAAACACTGTTTGTTTTCAGTTGTTTTCAATAAACATCCACACTGGAGAGCCTAATCTCCAAACATTACAGCGTCGCGCATCTATTACGTCATCATCCGGCTGCTGCAAACACGGAAGATGTGATTGTAGGTGCGTAAATAGGTGCGTTCCAATCGGCCCGAAGTACCCTGCGAAGTATTCTTCACAGGTTGTTCAGCCATGTTAAGTGTGATTCCAAACCGCAGGGAGCGAAAATGTTCGGTGTAGGGAACGAGTGAACATCAGGTCTTCACTTCACCAGAAATGAAAAAAAAAGGAGCTCGGAAAAGAATTTATATATTTATTATCATTATTGACGACATCATATTAAAAGGACACAAAAATTTACATTTGAATTTAATCAAGAAATCCTAAGTATTATATAGGCTAGTAATCTGTAAAAAAAAAAAAAAAAAAAAACATCTTTAATCAATTATTATTATTATTATTATTATTATTATTATTATTATTATTATTATTATTATTATTAATCAGTAATTTATTAAGTTTCAGTTGTATATGTTTTATCATGGTATCAGTTTTTGTTTGAATAAATATCTATATTTAATGTCCGTAGTGTGAAATATCCACAGCAGCTGCGACAGGTACCCAATATAACCTTATGTTACTATGGTAACGCACGGAGGAAGTGACGTCTGCGCTGGTGATTTCGCAGGATGTTCCGAATGGTGAAGTTTTGCCTAGGGAAGTTCACTTTACCGAAATTCCCTGCAAACGGAGCAGGGAGTAGGGAGGGAGCACCCTGCGAAGCACACATAATAAATGATTGAGGAACATAATTCCAAGAACTTTAATATCGATACTTTTATACTAGCAGCAGCATTTTATTATAATATGATCTTTATTGATATACATTTTAAAAGCAGAATGTCTAACGAAGCAACTTATAAAAATCCAAAACGACTTATTAAGATCACCAAATATAATAAACAAATTAAATTCACCTGGTGGATTTCTGAGTTAATAATATATTGTGCTACATATCCTGGAATATCAGAAAAAATACACGTACACTCTATGGCCAAATGTACAGTACAGGCCAAAAGCTTGGACACACCTTCACTCATTCAATGTGTTTTCTTTATTTTCATGACCATTTACATTGGTAGATTCTCACTGAAAGCATCAAAACTATGAATGAACACATGTGGAGTTATGTACTTAACAAAAAAGGTGAAATAACTGAAAACATGTTTTATATTCTAGTTTCTTCAAAATAGCCACCCTTTGCTCTGATTACTGCTTTGCACACTCTTGGCATTCTCTCGATGAGCTTCAAGAGGTAGTCACCTGAAATGGTTTTCCAACAGTCTTGAAGGAGTTCCCAGAGGTGTTTAGCACTTGTTGGTCCCTTTACTTTCACTCTGCGGTCCAGCTCACCCCAAACCATCTCGATTGGGTTCAGGTCCGGTGACTGTGGAGACTTTTTTTTGTTAAGTAACTTTTTTTGTTAAGCTAGAACCCAAAAAGCAAAAGTTTTGGGTTCTAGCGCAAAAGATTTAGGTTATATCACAAAAGTTTTGGGTTATAATGCAAAACATGACTTGCTTTTTTTCTTCTGCTATTTTTTTTTCTCTTCCTTTGTCCCCTTAGAGACTCTGTAATAGGTTTTCTCAGTTGAATATGAAAAAAAAATATTGCTGATTATCAACGCGGGAATGAATGGCACATTGTCCAAGTGCAAGTTGATCTTGTAGCTAAACTATTTGCTTTGGGTGAAAGCGCCATCTAGCGATCATTGTGTGTCAGCGACAGCTTCCCATTCAAAACAATAGGCGGTCATATGACTGGTGAATCGCGTTAAAAGTAGGTGACACTGGCGCGGCGCTTCTAGTGTTAAGTGTTTCCATGTGCGCGCAGGCGCTGTGCGCGTGTGTGCATGTGTGTGCATGTGTGCATGTGTGTGAAGCTAAAGTAAAAAGCCCCTCCCCTCTTCCCCTTCTATAATGGAAACACTGTCAGTGACACTAGATTGAGCGACACACTAACGGAATCACTGCTGCAAAGTAAAAATAAAACAAATTAACCTGCACTTTACCTTTGAGAAGAATCGCAACTGTTTCTGTGTAGAGCAGAGAGAAAGAGTGTGTGTGTGTCTGTGAAGGCAAAAGTAGGAGGGGTCTGTCTGTGTGTGTGGTGGGGGGTCGGGGGTTGCAGGGGCACGTTGTCCAATGACGCGCGCGCACAGACACAAAGAGCAGGCTGAGCCTTGAGCAGAGAGAGAAAATGGATTTTTAACCTCTATAATGTCTTGCTTTTGCTTTACACGCGCACTGTACACACACGCATACAGACACAAAAAAAAAAATGTTTCACGCACACACACACACGTGGTCAGTGTTATAGTAAACAGTACAGACATGGCAGACATACTGATGCACAGATGTATTGTATTATATGTATGGATTATATCAGTAAGAGACATGCAATAAGAAACAGGAGGCGAGACGATTACCCACAATTCAAATTCAAATTTTATTTGTCTCATACACAGTACGATATGCAGTGAAATGCTTACACGACCGCCAGTGACCTTAAAAAGAGAATTAAAACTTATAATAAGAAATAAATATGAATAAAAGATACGATAGAAAAATTTAATTTAACTAGGATAAAAATAGAAATAAAAATAGAAATATGCTGTACATAAAAATAGAAAGAAAAAATAGAAAGAAAAAAAAAGAATAAAAAATTGAAAGAAAAAATAGACAATAAAAAATAGAAATAAAAAATAGAAAAATTCCGCAGCGCAGTTCAAGAGAGAGAAAAACGGTTGGCTCAGTTGTGATCACGTGACACACGTGATACATGATACTGTGATACATGATACTCAGTACTCATGAGCAAGACTTATTCGTTTTCCGAGTCAAAATTTATTAAAAATCTTCTTGCTCTTCTTGTGGCTCGCAAACCGCGTTACTCGTAATCCGAGGTTCCACTGTACATCGTATTGGGATGAATAATGCAAAAGAATTAAACAATAATAATGCAATACATGAATTATTAAAACCTAAAATGTAATTAGAAAAGTTTTATCATGAAAAAGTCATTTTTAAAAAGTTGTAGAAAATAACTCTAGAAGATAAATGTTACTGTGCAGGCTTATAGATTTGACTCAAAAATGTGCAACAGCATCTAAGGTACACGTGATGGGTAAATGGATGTCTGGCATTTGTTTAATGGTGCTCAAAAGTACACAATTATTAATGACATAATCACAATTTTTATTCTTTGCTTCATAAAGACCTGCATTGCTACATAATGTCATTGCTACTGTATGCTAGGTTCTTTGTAATATCAATGCAACTGCTATTTATGATGTCAAGAGTCGAATAAGTCAATTCAGTATGTCTGCCATATCCAGAAGCAGAGTTTTAATTATCATCACTAATTAGAGAGTAAAAGTGCTTTTCAATAAGTCAGTTTGTGTGGCATATTCTAAGGTCAGGATCAATTAATACATTGATCTGTGAGGCACTGAGCATAAATTTAAATCTAACCTTCTATACCTAAGGAATAATGTCAGCATACTAAGATCTATATTAAATATTCATTCATTTTTACATAAATTATTCTTTAATACTTTTTTAAATTTCTTTTGCATGTATTATATATTATATATTCACATTATATATACATTTTTAATCATCTAATGTATTCCTTTTTTGTCAGATCATTCATGACTTCTTATGGTTTGCAGGATGTATGGTATGGCAAAAAAGTGGGAAGGGTGTTAATGTGGTAAATAGGCCTGAGCGATAAAACGATAACGATATGTTTCGCGATAGACACGTGATCGATATCAATAAAAAATGTGTTCGATAGAACGTTC
>JAQQZT010000012.1:28253295-28279079 GCA_030068275.1 Clarias platycephalus | reverse complement strand
ATCTCCACATCATTGCATTCAGTTTTTATTCACAATTTGTTTAGTGTCCCAACTTTTTTGGAATCCGGTATGTAGTAGAAAAGTACTCACTGAGAGTCAAAGTTCATCCATCAAGAGCTCTATATGTGTGAAGAACATCAGCGCGTTCTGCTTTTAGAGCAATATTTGGTATAAAGCACACATTTTCTGTAGTGAGAGTCATCATAAAATCTGCATGTTGCCCCATTCACAGTAATTTTCCCACAATCTTTCCTCACACCGTAAGTTATTACATATACAGGTGCATGTCAATAAATTAGAATATCATCGAAAAAAGTCGATTAATTTCAGTAATTCAATTAAAAACGTGAAACTTATATTATATAAGTTCATTACACACAGACTGATATTTCAAGTGTTTATTCCTTTTAATTTAGATGATTATGGGGTATATAGGTAATGGGGTATACAGAATACAGGTAAGGAAAACCCCAAATTTAGTATCTCCGAAAATGAGAATATTACTTATATTTACTATACAATAATATTTTATACACAGAAATGTTGGACTACTGAAAAGTATGAATATATGAATATGTACACAAATATGTACACTCGATACTTGGTCAGGACTCCCTTTGCGCTGTGCTGAGGTGTTATAGAAACCAGCACAGCGAAATTTCTTCTTCGCATATCCCAATTAGGAAACTGGGGTCAGAGCACAGGGTCACCCAGCTTACAGCAGATAGGGTTAAGGGCCTTGCTCAAGGGCTCAACAGTGGCAACTTGGCGATGCTGGGTTCGAACCCCCAACCTTCCAATCAGTAACCCAGTAACCCTTAACTGACTGAGCCACCATTGCCACTAAAAAAAGAGTGCATCATTCCTGGAAGTACTGCAGTACCAGGTTGATGTGGGGAGCGGGTGGAGCAAGCCCCTGTTCCTGCTCCCTAATCTAAAAATCCATTTAATATAAGGTCCTCATATGGAGGACGTATCAGATATTAAACTGATAAGAACAGATACTACACTTGATCTTATCCAAAAGGCAGAGAAGCGCACACATGTCTGGGAGCCATTCGAAACTTGCTTGCGTTAGTGTACATAAAAGTGTTTTTTTTTTTTTAATAATATTTAGTAATATTTTTGGGTGGCTGGAACATTATCTGCATTTACGTTATTTCCTGTGATCTGGCCTCCAGATCGAATTAGAAACGAGTTTTTCGGATTTACGGGGATCTGGCAACCCTCTGCTCATGTTGCGAGGTGACAGATGAGCTGCTAGTTCTGTGTGAATAACACAGAAACTCTTATTTCGTTAAAAATAAAATGTTGTCTTCTACGTGGAACTTTATTAAGCGCCATAAAAGGAAATTTATATTCGCTGGCGCATTTGCTGGAGGTAACACACCCCCGCGCGCGCACACACACACACACACTCTGAGAAATGCTAGCTACCTAGCTAGCCTAGAAACGCTTAGTGCTACATGTCGCTAACTGCTCTGCTGGTTTAAGGTGAAATATACTGTCCTGTACTAATAGAAATAATAAAAAGCTTCAGGTGAAACTTGGTGTTTTGACTTCTACAGGAATTAATATGTAGCGTCTGTGTGTTTCTCCACATAGCTACAAAATGTACTTAATCCCCTGTTTCTTATCTGGACTCCATGGGAAAATCTGTGCAGACCTTTATTCCAGACATTAAAACAGTATGACGTTTAATACACTTGTGACGTCAGAAATTGTATTCAGGAATGGCGCTATCTATCGAGGCCATTTCTATGAGCTGATGCTCTGTGGCTTCTGGTTTTAATTGAGCCTCTTTATTCAATATTGGATATCATGTATGAAAAAAAATACATATCCTTTATTGCTACTTTACTCGTTAGGTGTGTACTTGCTCGGGAAGTTTGCCCAGGGAAAGCTCCAGGAGATGCAGGAGCGAGAGACGGCTGAGTACATCGCTCAGGCTCGGAGGCAGTTCCACTTCGAAAGTAACCAGAGGACGTGCAACATGACAGGTTAGACTCGCTCCACGCAGACGTCCTGTTGGTGTGTGTGCCTTCTCCTATAAACGCTTGACTGTTTTGCTTTATTCGTTCCTTCCTTGCTTGCTTGTTTGCAGTGTTGTCCCTGCTCCCTACACTGAGAGAGGCAATCATACATCACCTGAACTCGGAGAGTCTCACGGCGTTGCTGAAATCAAGGTGAGAAATGTTCCCTGATGCTGGCCAGGATGATCCAGGCATGCTTATCAAGCATGTTTAAAGCCTGCACAAGTCATTGACGCACAGACTAGTCATTTACACACACAACTTATGTAAACCTCGACTGGATCACCTTCACGGGACTTGGAGCACTGTCCAGAACATTTAGTAGTTTTATTTTATTTGTTTATTATATGAAAAAAAAAGCAATAAATTAAGACAAATGATGATGCTGGTAAAAAGAAATGAAAGAAACAGCAGTTTATAAATGGGCTAGTTGGCCTTTCTGCGTAAACACACTTGCCTCAGTTGATTTAGGATTTAGCACTTGCTGATTATTATTCTAACTTTAGTGGGTTGAAATAACCTCCAATTTTTTACTCATGTGTTCTAGCTTTTTTCCTTTGTAAGGAGTTTTTTGGGTGTTACATCAAATACATCAGTTTAATGAAATTTTTGTTTTACTATTGTATTGACAGTGTTTGTCGAAAGTTCATTATACTGGGAAAGATGTTTAAGTTACTATGAAGGAAGTCATCTTTCTTTGTTGGTGACTAGGGTAAAAATCTTTAGGCACTTTAGTCCTAAACTATTGAGTGACTGCGCATCACAGAAAAACTGCCTGCATCAGCCGAGTTCATGGTCATCAAATAGAACTACCCCAGCAGCAAGCCAAAGGCCTCCATGTGGCAAGAACTCCAACCAGAAGTGGGGCTCCAGTATGAGTCAGACAGGTCCATAGGCCAGAAGGGATCAGGATCACTGTCAGCACAAAGTCCTCAATAATACATGGTATTGGTGTGCAGGTTTTTGTGGTGATATTATTCCTGGGTAATTTGGCTACAGTTTAAATAAGAATCTAGGATTATTTTTTCTATGAGAGTGGAGAGATATTCTGATCTTGAGCTTTTCTATACTTTAGGATCCATGTGTGTTTGATCGTTATTCCAGGCTGCTATTTTTTTTCTCAAAGATAAATGTTCTTTTAACTTGAGCTACAAGCAATGAAAGAAATTGAATGAAATGAAATAATGATCTGAGATACTTCAGACTGTGGAAATTTCACTTATATTTTCTATATTTAATTTAAAAGTTAGTATAAAATCCAGTGTGATTGCCTTTGAGTTTGTCCTGCTAAGCACTCTTTTACTCCTACTGAGTACAGAGGGGACATCAGAAGGTCATTTGGATTTTTAAAAAATAAATATGAATATCTCTAGCAATAGGTTGATAGGAAATCTGCAAATTCATAAAGAAATTCAGAGTATGGCCCTGGGGTGTGTAAATAATGATTGTTGGCCTCATTGGGCAGACTTATTATTTGTGTCTATGTTTGAGAGCTTTAAATGCATTAAATTTGTGTCCATGTTATCGTATGATAGTTAGATTATCATTATAAATAGCTGTGACATCCTCTACCACTTAGCTGATATTTGCAAATGTATCCAGGAGGACTAGCTTCATTTAAACGCCATATACTCA
Source organism: Clarias platycephalus (assembly GCA_030068275.1). NCBI lineage: Eukaryota > Metazoa > Chordata > Actinopteri > Siluriformes > Clariidae > Clarias > Clarias platycephalus. The sequence continues at coordinate 28,275,411 of JAQQZT010000012.1, read as the reverse complement.
TTCAGTTTAATCCATGTTTCTATTTAAAACTACTAATCAGTTATAGTTTCATAAACAATGAGCGCTTTAGATGTGAGAGATCTAATCATTAACAGTCCTAGCTTAAGATCACTGGTGCTGGATGTGTATTTGGTGTGGTCTAATTTTATATTGATTAGATTACTAAAACAGACTTTTAGTCTTTCTATATTTTTGTTTAGCTCAGAAAATAGACACAGTCTTAATCTGGTGGAACCTGATGTTGGAGTTGACGAGTCACTTCACCTAGTAGAAGATTGGGTTAATCTGTTTGTCTGCTCCCTGGCCTGTGCGCTGCATAGTCACTGATTAACCAGGCTTGTTCTGAGACTATGAGTTATACTGCTAGAAATGAGAGCAGTGGGATGGAGAGTAAGGATGGACTTACAGGCCAGTTTTGCAATCAAATGTAGTCCAGTTATCTATAAAGCCTGCATTGTTTTTGGAGCGTCACCTGGACATCCAGTGGTTCAGAGTTCATAATCTGATGTAAGCTATGTCGCCACGTCACATTGGGGCCTTACTTACTTTATCGGACATCGCATTTGCTAATCTAAACCCCTCTACAAAGTTACTACTGCCCGATTGAAGACATATATTGTTAGTGCCAGGATATACTATGTTTGAAAACCTATGCTGGCCAAAGGCCCTGAGACTTACTGCTATGCCCAGTGCTCTGGCTCCCAGTAGGTTTGCTCCTGTTAGTGAGCCTTATCTCTTTACTATACTTCCAGGCTAGTGCGAAAGTACATTACTGTTTGTAAACTGGCGTAAATGTGCTTGCACAAACATTGTACAATATATACACACTTTATAATTATTATAATTAATTTTATATTTATATCTGATCACTCAATCGGTCATGCATCCTCACTGAGCATTTCACTCTACCTTTTATTTTACACTATGACCCAGTTAAAGCTTAGATTTTTTAAAACACTGTTATTATTATTATCATTATTATTATTATTACAGGTCAGCTAACAAGCTTGAGATCTGGGAGGATCTTAAGACGATCAGTAAGTTTAAATCCACTCTACTGTATGAATCCCTGAATAAATGCACAACAATTTTTTTTTTGTCATATGATTGACAAAATTCCCTTGTCTTCACCAACCAGGTTTTACCCGGAGCATCGTGGCCGTCTACAGCACCTGCATGTTGGTGGTGTTGCTCCGTGTTCAGCTCAACATTATCGGAGGCTACCTGTACCTGGACAACTCTCTCACTAAAAACGGAACGGTAAAATTCACCCATTATTTATTTATTCATTTATTTTATTTCCCTTAAGAACTTGAAGTTAGATGTATTTTTTTTCTGTCCGTCTCAGACTCCTTTGGCTCCTCCTGAAGTCCAACAGAAATACCTGTCGAGTATCCAGCACCTCCTAGGAGATGGTGAGAGCGCCTGGTCTCATCTCATCAGTGTACCTGTTCTATTTGTTTTTGCTGTTAGATAATTTTTAGATGTGTGTTGATCTGTTTGTGAGTGCAGGTCTGATTGAGCTGATAACCGTGGTGAAGAAAGCAGTGCAGGAGATCCTGGGACCGTGAGGCTTTTTTATTATTATTATTATTATTATTATTATTATGATTATTATTATTTTGCGTATACAGTGGAACCTCGGATTGAGAGTAACGCGGTTTGCGAGTGTTCCGCAAGACGAGCAAAGATTTTTTATAAATTTTGATTTGGAAAATGAAGAATGGTTTGCGAGCACCGAGTATCATGTATCAAGCATGCACTTCTTGTTTTGCCGCCGAGCGTCACGTGATCACAACTGAGCCAATGTTTTTTCTCTCTCTTGTGCTGCGGAATTGTGGCTAATCGTCTCCCCGGCTGGGTCTTAGTCTCTTACTGGTATAATCAACATCCGTGCACGCGTGTACTGTTTTTTTTTTGTTTGTTTGTTTTTCTCCCCCCCCCGATTTTCTCCCTAATTTAGTCGTGTCCAATTCCTTCCCGTCACTAGGGGGGGCTCCCACATTAAACCTACGTACAACCATTAAGCCAGGAGGGCCGAGGGCTGTCACGTGTTTCCTCCAAACCACGTGACACCAGCCGACCTCTTTTGTTTGTTTTTTTTCAAACTGCTCGCTCACGCACCGTTGGAGGCGGCGTAACACACTCGGAGGACAGCGCTATCCGTTCCCTCATTCCTCCCCGCTGAGAGAGCTCGGCCATTTTAGCTCTCTCTCGAGAGAGACCTCCGGCTGTGTGAGGTTACAGCATCACGCGGGAACCGAACCAGCGATCTCCGGATGATAGGGCGAGCACTTTACCACTGCGCCACTCGGAGGCCCCACGCGTGTACTGTTTACTATAACACTGGGTGTGCGTGTAAAACATTTTATTTTCTGTTTATATGCGTTTGTGTACAGTTCGTGTGTACAGTTCGTGTTTACTGTTTATTATAACACACGTGTGTACGCGCGTGTAAAGCAAAAGAAGTCTCGTTAGAGAGGTTAAGATCCATTTTCTCTCTCTTTGTATTAGCCTGCACTTTGTCATTGGACACTGTGCCCCTTCTCTCACACACACACACACACACACACACACACACACACACTCTCTCTCTCTCTCTCTCTCTCTATAATGGAAACACTGCTCTGTCGTGATTCTTTTAGTAAAGTGCAGGTTAATTTGTTTTATTTTTTACTTTACAGCAGTGATTCCGTTAGTAAGCGAGTGTCAAGAATGTTCCTTGTTAATTTTTTCGATTAAACAGTCTTTCCGTTAATGTGTGTGTGTGTGTGTGAAAAACTCAGGAAGAAGGGTTACTGTGTAAGAATAATTTGAGTTTTCATTATTCCGTATGGGAAATTTTTTATGGGAAATCGATTGGGTTTTGAGTGTTTTGAAATACGAGTCCCAGGAACGAATTATGTTCGTAATCCGAGGTTCCACTGTAACTGTGAAACGAACGTGTTCTAATGCATACAAACTGCAATGCAATATTACACCACAAGGTGTCAGCACCACTTCATCAATTCGTGTATTCTAGTTCTGTTTCTCATTCCAGATGTTTCTTGATGAAAAATACTATTAGCCACATTGTAGAACATTTAACTGTCCATCATTCAGTGTGTTTAATTGTAATATTAATTGTAATATACAAACTTGTTTGATGTCCTCATTCGATGTTTTCTTCTATGTGGAACATTAGTGGAGATTAGTGGTCTGATTCTGCCAGTGTAGCATGTGTTTACATTTTAGCCCATGTCTCATTAACCATATGTCATACTGGTAACTGTTCTCCCTCTTATTCATTGACTTCAAATTCAGCTTAATTTGTCCTCATTGCATAATACAGACATCGTATTTTTACAATACGTAATAGTATTGAGCTCTGTTTTTCACAAAGCTGGTGTAAAACTACTTAGAGTGTAAGCCTCAAAGCACTTCGATTTGTCCTCCAGATGCCAGTCAAATCTGACTCGTGTAACAGACCTGTACATAAGTGTAACTGACTCATGCTTGTATGAAATTTTTATAGGCAACCAGGGGACAGGATTCCTGGGTAATGTGAGGTCATGTTTGATGAGCAAAGTGTGATTGAGGTGAAATGTGGTGTTCTTCATTAGGTATGCGCTAATCTGTTGGATGTGTTTATGGTGACGATTATGTAAACACATTTAAAAAACTTAGGGTCATGATGACATTAGAAATTTAGTGTCCTTACTCACACAATCTCAGTTATGCTAGAATTGGTCATTAGGGGCGCTATGTATGTTTTGTACAGTCAGGGTTTTACAGTACAATGTCTTTCCCGCTCTTCGTTCTCTCAAGCTTAAATAACACAGTAAGAAACCCTGGGGCTGTTCCTGGAACATTAAATAACATTAAACGGCGCTGAACTCTGTGCTCCTTTCTCAGATGGGGTGAAAACCTGTGCAGTTTCTAGAAAAAGTATAGATACATTTTCTCCTCTAATTTAATGTTATGTGGTGTTTTGGTCCAGTGTTTAATTTCAATGTTGTGACACAAGGAGTAGGTGGAGTGAATACTTACACAGTGTAAATTCTCTGGTTTCAGGATCTCATTGAAGCAGAGTATGTCTCTGCAGGAGCTCGAGCAGCACATCTTTCACATCAGACAGCTGGTGGAAGAAAACTCAGACCCGTCCCGGTTCAGAGCGCTGTCCTGCTACATGATGCCAGATGAGGAGAACCCGCTGCCTGAGCAGGTACTCAAACAAGTGTTACATGCTGCAAGACACTTTAAGAAGAGCAGCGGTTACTATTGAAATGACTGTAATTCTGGCCCAGGGTTTTGACTCGGTTTCTGTTCAGGTTTCACACTCCATTATTTTGTGCAGTCATAGTGGATCAGAGTTCCAGCCATGACATAAACATCAGGGTTTTGTTATTGTATTAGCTCTAATAAATTATACACAATGTGCATTCCATAAACTCAGTAATAAATGGATTTATTTAAAAATAAACCGTTGTTGCTGAATATAATTAATAGATTAAGTGTTTTTATCAGGAGTAATTGATTTAAATTTGTGGAAAAGTCCCTGCAAGTATAGGGCTTCCATCTAGATGAGTATACACCATTAGGGTGTCTCAGTGCTCTGTGAGTTTGGGGGGTTGAGACTGAGAATTGGACAGAGTGAAAGAGAGAGGGGGATCGAGAGGGGGAGATACAGGAAAAGCCTTCTCCTTCCTTATCTCCCTCTCTCTTCTCCCTCACTCTCTCCAATACTCATTTTATCACTCTTACCCCCAAACTCACAGTTTCCTGAAACACCCAGGAGGGCATGCAAGAGAGAGAGAGAGTGGGAGGGAGAGAATGGGGAGAGAGAGAAAGTATGATAAAGTGTAAGGTAGACCCCTCCAATATAAGTGTTGTAGTAGTCTAAGCTGCACACTTTACTCTGAGATCTTCACCTGGTCACTGAGTCCCATAGTTCAGTAAACGCTTTCTGTGTATTGCAGGCTTGTGGTCTAATGGAGAGCGATGAGACGACGATAAAACTACTGAACGAGACCAGGGACATGTTGGAGAAGTACGTAACCCTAGAAGGACTGTGATGTCTCACTCAGTGTAGTTTTTATTCACCTTACTTACTCATCTCTGAGTGCTGATACCTGTGTGATTTTCTCTCCGAGTGCTGAGAAATGTGTGATTTTCTCTCTGAGTGCTGAGACCTATGTGATTTTCTGTCTGGATACTGATACCTGTGTGATTTTGACTCTGATCGCTGTGAATTTCATCCCATTAGTCCAGACTTCACTACGATACTCAGTGCTTGCCTGAACAAGGGCTTCAGCCGGTTCCTTGACAACATGGCAGAGTTCTTTTGCCCTAACACCCAAGTAGACTCCACCCTGAGCAACACACACAAAGGGTCAGGAATATCAGTTGTGCGTTTACTTATTTATACATTCTTTTTTTAATATATATTTGTAATATATTATAATATCTCTCTCTTTCAGACTCTTAAATGTAAGTCTTCCACTGGCGAAAATAATCCCCATTACTAACGGACAGATCCACTCTATATGCAGCGAAACCCCCAGTCAGTTTGTTCAGGTACAGTTGTCCTTCCCACTCTGAGAGTGCCTTACAATCTAAATTATAATCTTGCGTCATCACTAACAGTTTGTTTTTTATTATGTTACAGGAGCTTTTAACGACAGAGCAAGTAAAAGAATTTGCGGCTAACGTTTATGAAGCGTTCAGTAACCCTCATGAGCTGCAGAAGTAAGCAGAGGATCTAGAAAGAGAGCTCGGTAGAGTCATTTTATTGCCTTAATCTCTTAGAGGGTGAAGGTACACATGGAGAAACGCAGTGTCGTGGACTCATTTCAGTTTCTCTCCATAAACCTGAAGGACGTATTTCCCCCCATACTGATTGTAAATTCCTGAAGATCTGTTTGTAATCCTAAATGATTTACTTCCTAATTTCACGAGTTCTGACCGATTCCCACACATCATTCACACCCGTAGAGGAAGGCTCATGTAACACCGTGGGGCAGTGTAACACACCTGGAGGAAAACGCCATCCGCCGCCTTCTGCAAACACAAGCTCACAGACACTATGAGAATATCTTTAGTTTTTTCTGCTCATCAAAGCCATACTTTTTTTTTTCTTTTTCTTTTTTTTTACAGTTAAGATTTTTTTTTTCTCCTATTCTGTTCCTTTCTCCTTTTTCAGCTCCAGAGCTCACATAATGAATGGTTAAAAAAACAAATGTGAAAATTCTGGACTGAATCAATCATCTCTGATTAAAGTATGGTTTGTTCAGCTGGAATCTGAGACAAAGCTCAGTCTGGGTTACCTATCCAACTGAAGCGACACTGGAGGATAGGTGTCACTCAAAATGCCTGTTATTGACTGTAATAACAAATACCTGATGCTTTTGAGCTAATGTGAAAAGTACATACATTCAGTAGAACAACAAAAGAAAAGGATGGACTAAATCAATATTAAGTTTATTGAAACTAATGAAGAAGAATAAAAAAAAAATTAATGACCTTTCGTCCTGTGGTGAAGAGGAATAACATTAGCCATATATGGCTGCACTGAATGTGACACATCAGTTGTTTCTTTTAATATTTACTGAAGCGTAATAGTATTCTTTAGAAACGCTGGCTGTGGATCTGTCTCAAAATTCATTAGAAATTGGTGAGACGTGTTTTTGGTAAGCCTGGTATGTCTGTCTCAGTGTGGCTTCTGAGACTGTGTTTTACCTTGCAGCAGAGTTAAATAGGGGCTAAATCATTGTGCAAGTTCACCATTAATATCTGAAAGAAAATAATTAAAACGTATTAACATTAATAAATCTGCACTGCAGATTACGTTCATGTCCAGAAACGATGATGCAGGAGAAGTGTGTCTAGTTAAGTTTATCCACTTTACCAAGCTGTAGCATTTGTCGCAGGTTTCCATATTAACCTGATCACCTGAAGCTTCAATAATTATTGACCGTTCTGACCTAAGGAAGCATGAACAGAAGGAGCATGATCAGCAGGAAGTCTGTCAGGATCCCCCCTCTTGTTCTGAGTAAGGCCCGTGTACGCAAACATTGAACTATTCTTTAGATGTTTGTTAAAATCTTTTCCTAGCTATCCCTGAGAGAAAACAAATTAAGATTATCAGAACATGATAATCATTATATTAATGTTTTACCAGTAAAAGCCTTTTGTCCCAGTCAGTTCTGTGGTCAGGTGATAATACAGATGACTCAGAAGGTGCCTGACTAATCCCAGAAACTGCAGTGCTCATGCTGACGCTGTGTTTTCAGTGTAAACACCACTGGCGCACCACAATCACATGACCAACCCCTGAGTACTGAAGTTTTTTTTCCCTTTTCTCTCAGGTTCTAACAAACAGGAAATTCTACCTGGTCACATGATCTATGATCATGACGTCACCTTGGAACCTTTTGTTTTGTTTTTTGTAACTGAAACTATTGATATGGATTCCTTGCAATCACAAACATGCTATTGCATCAGGTTTTTTTGTTTGTATATCATGACCCAACACATTGAGGAGTCACTTTAATAACTCCTGTTTAAATGATGCATGATTAATTTCTCCCTTAAGAAGCAGTACGAGATTCAATCATGGTAAACCCATGGTTAAACAAAAATTACCTACAGTGACTTCAAGAACATCTTTATACCTCTTCTTGTTGTCTATACTTTTTGCCCTTATTGTAGAGATAATATAAAATGATAATATAAACCTGAACTCTATTATTTAAATAAGTTTTAGATTCAAAGTTAATCTCAGGTGCATAATGTTTACTCTGGTTTACCTTGATATGATTCTGGAACTTGTCTGGAGTCCACCTGCAGCAAAGTCAACTGATTGAATATTAGTTAGAAAAACACAAACCTGCGTATATATCAATGATATCAAAGATTCTCAGTCATCCAGATGACTGAATATCTTTTGTTTTTTTCTGCTCATTGAAACCATACTTTTTTTTTCTTTTTTTACAGTTAAGATGTAGAACGGTCTGACGAACAGTTAATGATTGAATAATCATCTTCTCAGTTCTTTGAGAAAATATTGTCTATACTTTTTGTCCTTTAGTGTAGAGATAATATAAAATGATAATATAAACCTGAACTCTATTATTTAAATACGTTTTAACTAATAGAGTTCAGGTTTATATTATAACCTGCGGCAAGGTCAACTGATTCTATATTAGTTAGAAAAACACAAATCGTATATATCAATGATATCAAAGTATATCAAAGATTCTTAGTCATCCAGATGAAGTTGTCTGAAAGTTGAGTCATGTCACCTCAATGTCTTTCCAAGTAGCTACTCCAGTCTGAGAAAGATTGGTTCAGGATCTCAAATATTTCTTATGTTTCTTACCTGAACAGCTTCAGTGATAGACAGTAGAGAAGGTGAGATTGAGGGCGAGATGTGATAGTCACAAGTCCTACATTCCCATGAAACCCCAAAATGTACTTTGTAACCATCATTTAAAAAAAAAAACTCAGTCAGTGATGGCACCAAGAACCCAATAGACAATCTGAAAAAGCTTAAAAACACCTTAACAGAGATGACAGAACTTGCAAGAACATGTAAGCCATTACTCGGGTAAAAGCCATATATCATGCACTTAAAGGACTCTGAGATAATAAGGAAAATAATCCTTAAATATTCAACTAGCTACATTTGGTAATCACCAAGTAGTGCTTGAAACCAGTGGAGAAGCCTAAAGATGGAGGTTGAGAGACACTCCACATCCCATCAGACTGAGCCAGAGAGGATCAGCTAGGAGGAATGGGAGAAACTGCCCAAATTCAGTTGTGTAGAGACTTGCCCAAGAAGATTTGAGGCTATAATTGATTCCTTCTACAAACAGTGTAAATAATGGTAAAAATAAGAACAAGAAAACACCATTCTATTCAGTTGGCTATAAATCTCCAACGATGTGAAATCATCATAATTCCAAAGAGGTCTGGATGCTTTTGAAACCCAGTGTAGTTAGTGATGCCATAATGGTGTATCCAGTTGCAAGATCAGATTTCATAATGATGACTCACACAACTAGACCTGCAACAGAATGTCAGCTTTTCTAGCATTACAGAATGGCCTAATCTGAGGATCAGCATGAGCTCATGACACAGCGGAATGCCACAATGCAAACAATCAGGAAACACTCCTTGGGGGAAACTATGTCTACTGTGCATTCTCTTAAAGATCACAGGTTATGCAAGAGATGAGATTCCACTTACTATATATGGTGATAAAGTGCTTCCAGATGTTTACTAAAAAGACATGAAGACACACAAGCCTCAGCCTTATTGCAGTAAATAAGAAATACTGACAGAACATCATATTGTTCTGTTTTTTATTAGCAGATCCTGTATGGTCCTGAAAGCATTAGCATGAACTATTTATCTATGACGCATGCTGGAGTCACGCCACAGAACAGGGTGAAGATCTCATCTCTGTCGATCGTGCTGATTGGTCTGAGGCTTGCATCATTTACCTGCTCAGTGTATCAATTCTGCATGAAGCAGCAAGCATTACAAGCAGTCATGTGACTTTCCCAATGTGATGCAGGCTCAGTGGGTGACTCTATACTTATACTTTTTGCATATAAAATGATAATATAAACCTGAACTCTATTATTTAAATAAGTCTTAGATTCAAAGTTAAGCTCAGGTGCATCATGTTTACTCTGGTTTACCTTGATATGATTCTGGAACTTGTCTGGAGTCAGACAAGTTCAACTGATTGAATATTAGTTAGAAAAACACAAACCTGCGTATATATCAATTGTATCAAAAGATTCTCAGTCATCCAGATGAAGTTGTCTGAAAGTTGACCTGTTTCTTACCTGAACAGCTTCAGTGATGGACTACACTGATGAAAATAATCTGCTGGTGGTCTTCTGTAAATTGTCATCTTGTTTATAATAGAGTTAGGTTCATTACATGCTCATTAATGTATCAGATCCAGGACTGTGTCTTCTGTTCATATTCTGAACCTGGTTCGACTGAGTTTCCTTCAGAACACCCTAATCAGCACACTGGGTTTAAAATATGCTGATGTGGCAGAAATTGAAATAGGGAACTGTTGCAACATTAACAGAAACACTATTCAGAGAAGATACTGATGCATACGCAACCCAGACTGCTTCAAATTTCACATTCCTAAGAAACATGCCAAAAGCATCTCATCAGACATCTGTATAATTCCAACCCAGCTTGAATGATGTAAAACCTTCGTAAATTAGGGCGGGAGGTGCTGTGGGTGTTCTACTCCCTGGCTTGCATTGACAATGGAGCCGTTGAAGCCAGATATAGCAGAACACAGGGCCACAGCTGCAGAAGTAAATGAGGTCAGAGTCCATGTGGGGATCGGGAGTCCTGCCTATGGCTTTCCCTCTGTCTGCATGTCTGGGCTTAAACCCTACTCAGGTTGTAACCATGGCTCGAGCCAGGAGTAAACAAACACAAAGGGTGTCAGTGGCTGTTCTGGGGTCTGAGGCAGAGCTGATATAAGCGCAGGGTTTATAAATAACTCTGACAAGAGCTGATGTGCATGGTGCAAATGGACGAGGCCTGAGCAGTTATTATTTAGAGAAGGAACGCTCATCCTGATTCCAGAACCGTGACGCTCGGCATCCACAACTGCTGAGTCATTTGCAGTTTATTTATCTTGGGATAGGTTTATATTAATGGGTAACATGTCTAACACAACAGCACCCCAACCAGAGTGTGTTTTTACTTCATGACGCGTCTGAGGGGAGCTATAGAGTGCCGTGGCTACCTATAGATTATCCCTCCAGCACATAAAATCAGCCTTTAGATATGTACACACACTTCAGGAAAAGAAAAATAGTATGATGTATTTTATATTAATGTATTATTAATAATGCAATTATATTATTACCATGTATAATGTATAATTAAACATTTATTTTCAATTTTAAACTTAAATAAAAAATATTTATACAAGTTTTTCTTTTCCTGAAGGACTCTCTCTCTCTCTCTCTCTCTCTCTCTGTGTATATATACAGTGGAACCTTGGATTACGAGCATAATTCATTCCGTAAGCGGGCTCATATTCCAAAACACTCATAAACCAGATTTAATTTTCCCATAAGAAATAATGGAAACTCAAATTATTCGTTCCACAGCCCCCAAAAAATAAAAATAAAATAATGAACACAAAATATTAAGTAAAAATAAAACATTAACATGCAGTTTACCTTTAAAAAAGATAATAAGGCCACTTCCGGAACGAATTACACTCGTAATCCAAGGTTCCACTATATATATATATATATATATATATATATAAAATTATTCACCCCTTTCCTGATTTTGTATTTTTTCTCTTACATATTTATCACACTCAAGTGATTCAGATCATCAAACAAATTTAATATTACATATAGATACATGCAAAACTTTATATAGTATGATTTCATTTATTAAAGGAAAAAAAGCTGTCAAAACTGCCTGGTCCTGGCACTTTTGGCAGTAACGACCGCAATCCAGCTTTTGCGATAACTGTCAATGAGTTTTTCACATTGATGTGGAGGAATTTTGGCGCACTTTTCTTTGCATTGTTTTAATTCAGCCTCATTGGAAGGGTTTTGCATGTTTAAATTAAATCATTTTAAGTTCGGACTTAATTTAGACTAGGCCACCAAATTAGGCCACTTCAAAACCTTATTTTTTTGTTTTTTCAGTCATTTAGAGGTTGACTTGCTGGTGTGTTTTAAATCATTGTCCTGCTGCATAACCCAAGTGCACTTGAGCTTGAGGTCATGAACTAATTGTCGGACATTCTCCTTCATTCATATTTAGTTTTACAGCAGCCTTGTTCTCAAGCCTTCAATTTTCTCCCTATGACGACCTTGTTCATTATTTACATCTACAAAGTGAAAGGTTTTATCAGCTGATCAGCTTTATCAGACAATTATTTCAACATTTCATAAAATAATGGTAATTTATTACTAGTGGTTTATTTTATTCTGCAATACATGTTTTTCATGTAACTTAACTTAGTACCATAACTATGAACACACCTCTCACAGATAGTTAGTTATTAATAGTGAAACTTATTGATAGTGAAGGTTGTTTTATTGTTGAATAAAAGACAGGAATGTCTGTCATGTGAGATCGTTGTGGAAGATTGTTAAAAAAAAAAAGCAGTTCAATCTTATTAAAGCAACAAAGACAGACCGGAAAACCCTTTCATATAGCATATACAGTATGATACGCACTCACTCACAAACAGTTTTATTTATTTATTATTTTTTTTAAAGAGCTGTTAACAAGTTGACAAGTTGAATTTAACTGGATTCATTTAGGTAAAACTGGTAGAGTGATTGTAAAATTTGTCTAAATATGATCTAATTATCAATATTCTAGCACTCTAACAAATAGGAAATGTATAATTATATTTTATATGATGATATATTAGTTTAGATGTTTATTATATCATAGTATATTACACCATATTATTTCACATTATATTAACATATTAAAACCTATCGCAATACAATGTAATGTAGTGTTATTATATTATAACATATATCATATCATATATCATATCATGTCATATATTATATTATATTATATTATATTATATTATATTATATTATATTATATTATATTATATTATATTATATTATATTACGTGTATTACACCAACTACACTGTTATTTTAAGCCCAGAACATATTTTCTGTGCATGCTCCCTTTGCATGTCTACATTTGTAAAGGTTTTCCAGACCTGAACTGAAAAGAAGTGGAAGAGCCTGAGGCAAGATCACCCTTCTCCAGATGAGTCATGTTCAGAAGCTTACTGGAATGCAGCATGTCATACAGAAAGTGCAAATGAAGGATTGGTCTCAGTATTAGTACCGGCTGCACTACTGCTTTTCTCTTAGTCGCGTGATCTGGAGGAAATCAGGATGATCTCTCCTCTCACACACACACACAAAGGGCTGAGTAGCCATTTCCCGGAAAGGATGATGTCATCTCTTTCCTGCTAGATCCGCCTGTGCTTGTTTTAAAGAAACAATACTGTGATAATGCACAGTGTTCAGGTTACCTTGGAAACTCTCATATCATATGTGTATATCAATATTTCAATATATATGTATTTTTCTCAAATACATCTGCTTTAAGATTTAGAGGGGTCAAGTTCATAATGGAATGACGAAACAATTTTATGCTTTTACTAAGAACTGTGAACCATTTTACATCTTACACAACTCATCTCCCTTTCATATTCATCCACAACAGAGAATGTGGAATATTTGAGGCTGGAGTTACTGTATATCAAGCTAATTTAATCACTATGTATGTCTAATTAGTTAAATTGGGCCAACATATCGAAAGATGGAACCTAACAATCAGTTAGTGTTTCACCTGACGGTCAGTAAAAATATCTTTTGGAAGAATGGTGTTCATGACTCTGGTTATAAGGTTATAGTTTCACAGCAATAGGGGAAAACCACTAAGCACAATATTAAGCTTTATAGCTTTAGGCACAATAAAGCTGAGTGAGATAAGGTTTCTAATCCTGTCAGCCAACAAGATACGCAACAGCAACAATGTCATGTTTTGACTCCTACAGTACTGTTTCCTGGTAACACTCTCTCTCTCCCTCCCTCTCTCTCTCTCTGGAAGTTTCCAGAACCCAGAAGTAAAAGATTCACACTCAGTGAAGGAATGTATACTGTGTTGTACTTTGCTCCCTGTTGTGCATCTCTAATCACTTCATCCTTCACACATGAACTGAAACACAAACAGCCCTACCCTGGATCTCTTACCCTTGCCCTTTAAGAGAGACCTTTGGAGCCGGCGTGGAGGATTGGCACACACACGCACACAGACTCTCTCTCTCTCTCTCTCTCTCTCTCTCTCTCTCTCTCTCTATATATATATATATATATATATATATATATATATATATACACAGTAACATACACAACAGAGGCTAAGAAATATGTACACCCCAATTATTGCACTCATATGTGATTCCTTCTCAAACTTGGATACCGGAACACACAGGAAGACAAGGGGTGATAAGGTTGGAGTCAAAGAACGCTTGAGTCCTGAACTCAATCCTACTGAACACTGGAGCCTCCTCATCAACCTCCTTAATGTTCTTATAGCTGAAATGAATAATCACTAATGTCCACATCTACACACCAACATCTAGTGGAAATCTATCTTAATCTAATCTATCTATTTCTAATCTATCTTATTTCAATAGGGAAAGGGGGTCTAACTTTGTATTAATGCCCATGGTTTTGCAAATATGATGTCACCATCAGTTGTCCACAAACTTCTAGCCCAGTGGTTCTCAACCCTGGTCCTGGATGACCCCCTTACCCAAAATGTATTTATCCAGGGCTGGGACTGATGCTGAGAGCACAATTGGAGTGAGCATTTGAACCCAGGTCACCAGTCCACAACTATTTCTTTAATCTGAGGACTGGGGAGTTTAAAAAAAAAAATAGTTTTATGAACTGCAAAATGTTAAGTAAAACGAGCAACCAATCATCTTCTTGACTATTTGGGAACAAGAGCCAGCCCGTGTCATTATGTTGGTATGCCTTGATTTTGTCATTAGTGTGAAATGTTATGACCCTGACTTCCTGCGCAGGGGGGTCTAAGGTAGATACAGGAGCCTGGCTACTTATGGTATGTGTGTGTGTGTGTGTGTGTGAGAGAGAGAGAGAGAGAGAGAGAGAGAGAGAGAATATGTGTGTGCGCACGCGCACGGAGAGGGTTGCCTGATTGCATCATCGCGAACCACAGCCTCTGGTCGCCCGGGGCTATAAATAGGATTACGTCACTCAGGCTCCACCCATTTACTAGTAGAATACCACGCCGGTTCTACTATAAAACCGGACCGGGGTGATGCAACGCACCGGCCACAGCTGTAACCTCCCTCAGAGAGAAAGAGAAAGAGAGAGAGAGAGAGAGTAGAAAAAACGATAAGGAGAAGAAGCAGCCTGGTTAGAGTTTCAGCGCTTTCACACACAAGGTAAGTTAGTATTTAATGTTTTGCTGTCGGCTGATTCGCCGCTGTTGAAACGCCATTGTTTACGTTGACTGAACCGGAAAAAAAAAGACAGGAATAGTTTAATATTTTTGTCTTTTAAAGCCTTCCACGATGTCTCGGCAAGATGTAAAGACTTTATATTTAGTGTTTAGTCGGTTTATGAAACTCGGACACACTTAAGTTAACTGGTGTTAGATTTATAACCATGTAATGTCAAAGAGTAACGTTTAGCGTTCGCGCGCACAAGCATAACTTAGTTTTGTTGTGTGTGTGTGTGTGTGTGGTTCTGTATGTTAAAGTGTAAAGTTTCTGTAACAAAAAAAATCAGAAAAAAAGAGTTGAAGCTTGGTATGACATGGTAATTACCTTGATAGTAACCGCCCACTTTACTGTCTTTACTTTATGTTAGCTTTATCCTTTAGTTTAATTGTCCATTTAATGGAACTGGTATTCGTTATTATAAATGAGTGTTAAATAAGTGTCTTCATTGCTTCCAGGTTTCAGAATGATGCTTCAGCATCCTGGTCTGGGTCTGGGTCCTTCAGAGATCAGTGTCACGACCCTGATGCCTTGTCTGTCCCCACCCGGCTCTCTCACACTTGACGATTTCACTCATTTCAGCCCTCTCGTCAAGGAGGAGTTGCGCTATGCCATCCAGAACAGACGCCTGTCTGGAGGAATGAGTACGGCTGGGACGAGCTGCTCCGGGTCCGGCTCGGAGAGATACCCTGAGCCGCTGGGTGCGAAGAGTGAGGTACAGAAGACCAATGTTTTCCTTTTGAGACAAGAAATTTCTTATAAAAGAAGCTCATGTGTTAATGATGTTTTCTCTTCACAGTTCACAGCGGAGGAGCAGAATCGCAGGAAAAGACGACGGGAAAGAAACAAAATTGCTGCTGCGAAGTGCAGGAACAAGAAGAAGGAAAAAACGGATGGTTTACAAAAGGTAGAGTTTTGGGCCTGTGCGCTCTTTATAGATAGATCCTTTAAGGTTTCACCCAGACATATAATCTGGTGTACATAAAAGGTCTTAAAATTATTTAGTTTAAGCGATTAAGATAACCTGGCTCTTAGTTTACTTTTTTTCATAGATGTATTATTCCACGCTTTACGTTTCTTGTGCAAAGAGTTTAACATCATCCTAACTCCTTTTCTGGCAGGAGTCAGAGAAGCTGGAGTCCTTAAATGCTGAGCTGAAGGCGCAGATTGAGGAGCTAAAGAACCAGAAGCAGCAGCTGGTCTACATGCTGAACCTGCATCGGCCAACCTGCATCGTCCGAGCACACAATGGACAAACTCCTGAAGATGAGAGGAAGCTGTTCATCCAACAGATCAAAGAGACCACGCTGCAGTGTATGAACTTTACCACGACCACTTCGGCAAACCCGTCGATACTTACCACATGTGAACAGATTTAAAGCACAAAGACTTTTTTTTTGTGTTTTTTTTTTGGAGAAGATGTTGCCAAGGAGTACTGAGGGACTCGCTCAATAAAGTAGTACACTGTAACGGACTGAGGACATGAGCAAGCAATATGTATGAGCACTAACCTCAAAGGTCATTTTGTTTTTGTTGTATTTAAATGTTGTTTAAAATGCTGTAACAATGTTTTTGTACTGTATGTGCACCAAAGCTACATGAGACTCCAGTCACTAATGGTATCTAGCACTAAAAATGAAAAAAGGTGGATCACTGTGGCATAAAAAAATGTATGAAGCTCGATGTATGTCCATAGCTTCTGCTTAGCGTCTCTATAATCTTCGAGCTGCTGCTACGCTCCTATCTCAGGTCACGAAGGACATAGTGTGGAAATGCAGATGAAGAAAAAGAACAAGGAAATGGAATGAAACATTGTGGACATTACTGTTATCTATCAGTAGCTGCTTGAGGATTCAAACAAACAGAAAGCGTGTCCTGTTAAACCCTCCATGATAAAGTTTGTTCCTTGTTCATCTCAGAATTGTGTTTTGATACAGCATCTGTGTGTTAAAATGTTCTACTGTGAGTATTTTTGTACAATTTTCATTTAATCTACATGCACAATCTGGTCACTTTAAAATAGCTTTTGTATAGTTGTGGTGCATTATAGCCGAGTGCTCCTGAGTCATGGTGAAACACTGAACTACCTTTGTTTATTTTACTCTCCCTTATAACTAGTGTTTTTTTTTTTTAAGTTGGACAAAAGACGCAGGCGTCAAAAGATTGTCCTATTTTATTATTGTTGACGTTATTATTAATATTATTATATTTTTTTAGATTTCCAAGTTTTGAAATTAAGCTATGTATGTTTCTCTGCCACGTAGGCCATGTCTGATCCCTTTCAAGCTGTTCACGTGCACTTCTCACATAAAACTTGGTTGTTGAATGGTATTTAAACGTCAACATCCTGTATTAACTAATGTGGGCTGTATTTGTTATGTTTTGTCACATCATTAAATGATCTTTTCATGTGTATCTTTGTGTTTGTTTTGTTTTGCTCATGTATGTGGTACCTGTGCCAAGGTCTTGAGCCAGCCCTCATTTCTTTGTAATGAATTAAATTCAATGATTTAGATGAAATTAAAGAGATGGGGGGGGGGTTAGAAATAACCTAATTTCACCTCTCGTCAGTATCTAGCCACTCACCATTCAGCATCACCAGTAAATACTAATCACCAACCTGATTACCTTTCATCATCTGCACCTGTTTCTCACTGGTTCTTGTCTTTGGATGTTCGATGTTTTTTATACTTGAATGATTCATAAATCACTGTGTGGCTTAACAAATAAAAACATTCCTCTGAAACTACTCAGGTACAGGGACTGGTGTGAAAATGAGAGACAAAACCTTGCCAAAAATGGTAGCCAAAAAAGTCCTTAAGGAAGAATGGGGAACTATGTGTCAAGTCTATACGTGTGTGTGTGCCCGCCCGCAGCATTCTGGCTTGAGTCCAAGTTCTGCTAATGTAATAATTCAATAAATTGAAAAGATATCACCAGGAATATTATTAGAACAGTAAGTCTTCTGAGGAATAAAAATAGTAGAAACTAGTAGCTCCATCATTGCCAATAATACCTGTCATACTTCCATGTAAAAATAAAACAAAAACATTTGTCTCCCAGTAACCTGTTAGAATTCCACAGAAAGCTCATAGTGAACCATTACAGTAGAACTACAGGCTGTCCGAATTACAGGGGATTATCTCTTCACAACACACATCAGGTCATTTCCAGACACATTTTTTAACACAAAATTACCTTCAGTCTGAGTTTAAGGGTGTTAACAGTGTCTATCCCCCAAATAATCGAAACTAAATCTGTGAATTATTTTACATTAAAGACTCACTCTTATATCTGACTCTAGATCAACAGGTTTCTTCTGATGTCTTCTGATTAAATGCTTGGAAAATCTACCGATGAAATATCATTAGTCATCAGTGAATCAGTTAGTTATCATTAAAACGATTTATTTTCAAGTCCAACGCTGAAGTAAATTCACCCGTGACTAGCCATATCATACATCAGTGATTATCAGCATAAAAAGACAGAACAGTTTTAGATTAGGGTTAAAGAACAAGTTTTAAGAGAGTCCTTGTGCAATACAGCGAAGTCATTGTGTCAGCAGTGCATCACGTTTCACCATTACAGAATCACTTAAGAAATGTATTTTGTAAGGTCAGTTTGTATGCGCAAAATGTTCCTGTTCCTGTTTTGGGCAATTGTAAATGTGTGGTGTAAAGAACCCTCAGCAAACCAACAGAACAAATATTCTATATAAAACAAATGTAAAACCGATCTTGAGACAATTTGTTACAATAATGTTATAATAAAAGTTATAATTTGTTTTATTTGTTCGTGAATTACAGCACCCCATGGAATTAATTTCAGAAAACTGTCCGGAGGATCCTTTTGATTTACACCTATAATTAAGTACAGAGTTTGGGCCGAATAGTTGTAGGGAACTTTATCAAGCTTTCTGTTCACTTCCTGTTGTCAGTAGGCACCCTAATCTGCATAAGGAACTCAAGAAAAAAGAAGTGTTAATGTGTGAAAGACTCACTTTCTGCTTGGTGACTTAATATTCAAGTTGGTGGATGTACTGTACTGTACCTTGATTTAACAGACACAAGTGCAAGGTGTAGTTAAAGTGTGACACGGCTTGCACGTGTTTCACAGAGCTGCAGTGAAAATGATAACCATTTGCTACTAGGTCTCAGGAAAATGTGTATGTTCACCCCAGATGCATCTAAAAATGCACGAAAAGACCCTGATGAATACTAGCATTGGGGAAAAAGATGATATTTTTTCACCTGCATGCAATCTCCACAATCCTTCATTCCCTCCCACAGGCTTTAATAGAAATGCTGTACGTTGCATATACACATTCCTCAAAACTGTGAAAACTGATTAGATTTAATGCTGATTATTTGTCTTGAAAAATCTGTGAACTATTTTCACTCTAACAAAATAAGGACACTGAAATATAATATGGAGCTGGACTCCATGTTAACCTAAAGACATCAACTATTATCTTGAACTTCTAGCCGCATAACACACAGTATGACTGCACTACAGTCCCAGTCCCTATCCTTATCACCCAGATGACGATGGGTTCCCTGTTGAGTCTGGTTCCTTTCACGGTTTCTTCTTATTACCATCTCAGGGAGCTTGTCGTTGCCACCATCTCCCTCGGCTTGCTCATCAGGGACAATCTGATCATTTTGATTAATACACATTTTTTCACATTTCACACACCTTTCTATAATTTTCTTTTTATTCTGTAACAGATGGTTTGTGACAAAGACCATTGTTAAAAGCGCTATACAAATAAAATGGAATTTACTCGAACCCACTCAGGGTCGCGGGGACCTGGAGCCTATCCCAGAAGGGTTAGGGCACGAGGCGGGGTACACCCTGGACAAGGGAGTGCCAATCCATCGCAGGGCACACATACATACACACACTCATACACTCATTCACACACTACGGGCAATTTGGGAACGTTAATTAGCCTAGCCTGCATATCTTTGGACTGCGGAACCCGGAGGAAACCCACCAAGCACAGGGAGAACTTGCAAACTCCATGCACACAGAGACGGGAATCGAGCCTGGCCGGGAATCGAACCCGGACCCTGGAGGTGCAAGGTGACAGTGCTAACCACTACACCAACATGCCGCAAAAATGAAATTTAACTGAATGTAATTAAATAAACTATATATACTGTTAGCTAGCTACCATTTGGAGTTGCTAACCTCCATTAGGTTGAAAAAAAAAAAAACTCTTTACAAACAGTGTAATCATTCTTGACCATTATGTGCTTATAACTTGGAAGCTAAATAATAAAATGTTAACAGCTATCTGAGACACTAATGCTCAGTTCTTTTTTCAGTCTTTTCCAAACCAAGACTCGACAGCCATTCCTGTCTCAGAAATTCTATAATTATTATTTTCTGAGTTAGGGATTTGTTTACATGACTCTAGCAAGCATATCATGCTTCTAATGTAGTCCTAACAATGAAAAACAATTGAAAACCTGTCTAGACAAAGTTCTTCTCGGTTCAGTAGAACTGAAGAACTGAATGACTCCAGGAAGTGTTTAAGCTCAATTTAATAAAGGTAAAATGTGGTCCATTTAAAAGTCCCAAAACTGCTTCCAGGCATATGAGGGTGAATATCAGGAAATATCACCAAGAACTTACCAAACAGGAAGTGGGAAACACAAAGATTCCCTCCTTTAAATGAAAACATGCATTTGCATAATACACCTTTCAGGATGTGTGTGACTGACTTTATGACAGGTAGCAGAAATTCTCCAGTGGTGTTTATAGTGTTCGCTCTTCCTTATATTCAGTAAAAGTTTCTGGTAATGGTTAAGGATGTAATCATTAACATGAGTGGTTAGAAGGCTGTTTCAACTTTGGAGTGATATCGCCATCTGGTGATTGATGCAGTGATTATTGTAAATGTGCTTTATGGTGTAAAATGGTTTGGAAGGAAAAGAGAGGAAACAAGGACTCAGGATGGTAGAGAGGAAAAAATATTAAAGTGCTATTAATGTAAATCTATATAATTGAATGTAAGGTGTATGTAGATATGGAGCTTGCCATTTGGAGATGTGGAGTTTACCATCTGGAACCATCTGCAAGAACATCAATCAATCAATCAACCAATCAATCAATCAATTAGAGTTAATAAGTCACTCACCACATAAAACAATCACCCAACCAGTTCAATCTATCAAACCATCCCAGTTACCCTACAGCCTTCATCATACATCATACAGTACACAGCAAGATTTCCAGTAACCTCCTGGTTAAACTAGCCCTGTTACGACCACACCCACTTCCTCTCCTACAAGTGTATTTCTGTTCAGTGCAACACCAAAATTAACCCCGAGTTCATTACGAGATTTTGGTGCTGTCCCTTAATCCACTCATCACATTAACTGTAAATGCAAATGAAAAAGTAAGTATTTATATAAATAGCCATGCTGAACTCTTGAGACATCTACTTAGGTTAAGTTAGGTTGTGCTGGAGCACCTTCATGAACTGTTCCATTTCAGGATGTTAACATAAGACCTACGGTTAGGAATTTCAGCTCCTGGTCATGTGGTTTGCGACAACACACCACACCACACCACCAGGAAAACCGAAGAGCTCTTGGTAGACCACAAACAAACCAAGAACCTCATCTATGCCTTCAATACCTCCACTCTTTGTCAAAAAACCACATCATCATCTCATATATTACTGTGATTCTATTCATTTACCAACCTATTTTCTTGAAGAGAAAACCTTTCAACACAACACTTGTGCCCTTCATCAAGGACATCCAGACAAACATAAGAGATGCAGACCTGCTTGCATCTAATATACAGAACAGAAATTATTTATATTCTCATAATCACGCATATGAGGATGGGTTCCCTTTTGAGTCTGGTTCCTCTTGTTTCTTCCCCATGTTGGCTAACAAAGCTTTTCCTCATCACTGTCAACTCTTATTGCTCATTAGGTATAAATGTATACGTACATACATACATACATACATACATACATACATACATACATACTGTACATACATACATACATACATACATACATAC
>JAQQZT010000012.1:28209602-28220389 GCA_030068275.1 Clarias platycephalus | reverse complement strand
TCCACACTCTCCGTTGCTCTGGACCGTTGACCCTAAGTACTTAAAGTCCTGCACCTTCTTTACCTCTGCTCCCTGTAACCTCACCGTTCCACTTAGGTTCCTCTCATTCACACACATGTATTCCGTCTTGCTACGGCTAACCTTCACTCCTCTGCTTTCCAGAGCATACCTCCACCTCTCTAGATTTTGCTCCACCTATTGCCTGCTCTCGCTACAAAGCACAATGTCATATGCAAACATCATTGTCCATGGAGACTCCTGTCTAACCTCATCTGTCATCCTGTTCACGATCATAGCAAATAAGAAGGGGCTCAGAGCCGATCCTTGATGCAGACCCACCCCCACCTTGAAATCTTCTATCACACCTACAGCACATCTCACCACTGTCTTACAGCTCTTATACATGTCCTACACCACTCTAACATACTTCTCTCCCACGCCAGACTTCCTCATACAACACCACAGCTCCTCTCTCGGCACCCTGTCATACATTTCTCTAAATCTACAAAGACACAATGCACTTCCTATTACCTTCACTCTACTTCTCCATCAGCATTCTCAAAGCAAATACTGCATTTGTTGTACTCTTCCACTAGATCTGACCGTGGTCAGAATGTTTTCCTGGATCAGCAGTAGGGTTTTTCTTTATGCCGCGTTTTTACTAGGTTGCTGTTGTAATAGCAACAGCTAAACGCAGTTACCAAAGATAAACAGAACTGTTTACAATGCTAAGATGCTGTTTATTTAGCATGTCTGAAAAGTTTAATTTTAATTGGTGGAGGTTTGTTAAGCCAGATATTTTCCATTGTGTTTGAAAGGTTCTTCATGACTGGATACCTGCCCATCGGTTTTGAGTTTGCTGTTGAGATCACCTACCCCGAGTCAGAAGGCACTTCATCTGGTCTCCTAAATGCCTTCGCTCAGGTAAAGTTATCTCTCACTGACTGCCACATGCTGTAGCAGATTTCCCTACACACATAGATCAGTAGTGTCTGACTCAGCTGGAATTTGACTTCATTTGGTTAAAGCGCTAGTGAAGGGAACATGCTGGGCCTCTGTTCCTGCTCTCCCGGTTAATGGTTTGTGTGCGTGTGTGTGTGTTGCAGTTGTTTGGAATCCTTTTCACACTGATACAAGGAAAGATGACAACAGAATACAACCCGCTGGTCGGAAACCTCTTCCTGTGTGCCTGGATATTCTTCGGCATAATTTTAACAGGTTTTTATTCAGTTTACTGGAGATGACTGGTATATATGTGACTAGATATTGTTGAACTTCATTTGTAATTTTTTATCTTTCAGCCTTGATAAAATCAGAGCTAAAAAGACACACTGTCAACATGGGTGCAAGCAAATGTAAGGCGGTACGTATCAGCTTATACTGGCTTAAAGTTTCTCCTTTTTTCTCTCCTTTCTTTCTTCCTTCCCTCCTTAATACTTACCTTCCTTCATTTACCCATTCTACTTCCTTATTTCCTTTCTTTCTTTCTTTCTTTCTTTCAGATATTCATACAGTGTTCTGTTATGAATGATTATTGATAAGCATACAAAGTGCAGTCACATTAAACATACAGATGTAGCAGTGGCCATAACTGACCTGCTTCAGTGTGCTTCCTTAAATCCTAGTGAATCAGCTTTTAGTTTATATTAGTATGAAATATTGGGTTTATATGAGAGGAGTGCAATTTATTCAGTTATGTTTTTTTACAATAAGCCCTCACATCTTTCCAGATTTCTTGAGGAGTTGTGGTTGCTGTCCATCCTCTTATAAGCAGTGCTCCTGTTTGCCCAGGAAATTTACAGTGTATTGTTATCTGACTCGTGTAATGAGTGGAACGTTTTCTTATAAACACTTTGAAATGTACTTCTTTGTTTATTATGAGAGAAAGAGCACCAGATTATTTTATTACATGGTCCATGCATGGAGACAGAGGAGGAAAAGGAGGTGGGGCTTAAAGACTTCCGTTAGAGAGCTCAACTGTAGAGATGTTGACTTTCCTCTGCTGTTTTAATGAGCAAATAAAGATTGGCATGTCAGATTATACAGACCTTTAAATATTTATTTTGCATTCTTTTACATTTCAACCTCTTATCTGCCTGTAATTCCTTTTACAATTTTATTAGAAACCCTTTCTGCTCTTTTTAAGGTTCCTACAGAATGTCCTGTGGAGAAGGTGTCCAACGGTGTGACGGTGGATTTGTCCCGTGAGACCACGCTGTAAACCCACTGAGACTGAACCAGGTGTTCCGCTGCGTCTCTGCTTGACTTTGCGGTGCTGTAACGCCTCTAATGGGGATGGTTTAAAATTGTACCTGTGTCTGTGTAGTAATCAGTCTATTCATTCTTTTTAGTATTTGGACTGAAACCAGAAGAAGACGTTTTAGACTGCGTAGAGGAAAAAATATTATTATTTTTTTAGCAAGCTTATATCATGTTGCGTTTGTTATTATTTGAACGAATTGCACTTTCTACATTACAAGATTAAGTTCTGATTGAACATCTCTAAGAGTGGACCAATTCTGGAGCAAGTAAACGCCTTTCCGCCCAAGCCTTATTCTTAACTTTATGTAAAGTTTAATATGTCTGTTGTTTTTGCTAGCGATATATTAACAAGTAAGAAAGAATGAGGTTGGCATAAGATCTTGCCAAAAAAAATTTTTTTTTCCCTCTACGTTTATTTTTTTCCCCTCCTATGTATGTTTTGTAGAAAACATAGAAAAAGAAAAAAAAATGCTGCTAGGGGGAAAGTATGCCATTTTTTATTTATAAATTGTAATAGCTAGTTATTTATTTATTTATTTATTTGTTTTTTAATTGTGTAAATTGCATTCTATAACTTTAGTCCTGTGGAAACTTTCTGGAACATTTTTTAGTCTAAATGTCCTTTCTCTTTCGAAATGCAATCTAATAATCCTTGATCAGGTTAAGTCACCAGTGTTGTCTGATATGCATACAAAATCTGAAAGAAAAATTAAATTATTGTTAATAATTCATTAATTAATGAGTGATTAACATTAATGCCACTGGATCATGTAGTTTTAGTAAGGGTTCTACTTCACTATTACCAATGAGGAAGAGACAAAAATATGCCCCCACAAGTCTTGCAGGACAAATTAAATAAGAGAAATATAAATGAACATGAATGAATTAATTCCTTAATCAAAATCAAGAACATAAATGAAGAGTTAATTAACCTAACTTTCCATTATCTCCCTGCTTTTTAACATGTTTTGTTTGGGTCTCATCAGCAGTAGAAATGCCTTTGATGACAGATGAATTACAAGAAGCACAGGTCAGTGCTGCACACAGCGCTTTTCTCTAAACCAGAGCACAAGACTGGCTGTCCCCTGTGTAAAAGTCTTAAGCCTCATGTTTGGTCGCTATGAAGGGCTGTATTTTCAGGATGATTCCGGTGTAGTTCTAGCTGGGGGAACACGACAGCACCTGTTCTTGCACATAGAGCCTTAAAGTCTAAATAATGTAATCAAGGGAAGGGCAGAAGGCTGGAGTGTGTTAATTAGTATATTAGCTACGATCCTTATAGATTTATAGACATCAATGCCATGACACTCGGTTCCTCTTTTTAACACCGTGCCTTCTTTGCACAGGCCACTGACATGACTTTCGAGCTCATTTTGATGAATGAATTTCATACAGCACAACTACTGTATATTGTTTGTTGTTTTCAGGACACTTTTCTAAACCGTGTGTTTAATATGCTATATTTTCCCCAGCTCCAAATCTCTATCAACACACATATGTATATCCATTTGATGTCTTCTGCATTATTTTTACAGTCTGGTGTGTTTAGCTTGCTGTAATGCTACTGAAACTGTGACAAATACTTCCGTACCCATCAGTGTGCTGTTCAGATTGCAATTCCTTCTGGGTAAATTTGGTAAATTAATTCTGTGTCAATCCCTGGCCTCCAAGAGGTTCTCTAACCAACCATACTTTGGGAAATAAAATACACTTATTGTATATCTGATGAAAGACTTGTTCTTACATATTGCTTTTTCAGTGGGACATGTCCAAGCATGGTTATTTGTTTTACACTTTGTAAATAAAGAAACGTTCATTAATCTGCTTTGTGTCCTTTGTTTTTTAATTATGTATTTTTATAATGTGTTGACTTGCTGATATGTTTATTTTCATCAGGCTTTTAAGGCTATAAAATAAAAATACAGGTGGAGTTTTTGCAGAAATTGATAAGTATGTATCACAAGTTATAGTTATAATAATATAAATAATATAATTTATATAATATACATTAATCATGGTAATGCAGTAAACTAAAATGATTGGGAGAAAGAAATTCTATTAAATTTCATCATGTCTGGTTTTGTAATGAACTCTCAGGTCATGTGATATGGCTCAATTTAATTAAAATTTATTTATTTACTGTATAGCACTTTTAACAATGGTAACTGCCGCAAAGCAGCTTTACAGAATAATAATTAAAAAAATATGAAAATGAGTTTGAAAAGTGTGAGAAAATATTTATAAATCATAATTATCAGATAGTCCCTGATGAGCAAGCCGAGTGTGACGGTGGCAAGGAAAAACTGTCTGAGATGCAATAGGAAGAAACCTTGAGAAGAACCAGACTCAAGGCTGATATCGGATAGCAGGGATTAATTTTGGAGTCATAATTCACATGATGTCATTTGACCCGAGTGATCAAACATGAATTTTTTACATTTACGTCCATATTGCGTAGACGTTGGTTATTTAATATGTGCCTGCAACTGTTTGCTTGGAATTTAATTGCACACTCATAGGCGCGTCTTCAAAAATGTACAGTGGCATCTGTTGAATTTTTGGATAAATTAATGATTTTCCAAGGTCGATTAAAAAAAAAAAAAAAAAAATTTTTTTATATATATATAACTGTTAATTTCAAAATAGCATATCTTATCTTCCCGTGCAGCGATTGCGATGAAACAAAGCCTACATGTTACCACAAGTTCGGTCAAATACACCTGTAAAAACACTAGAAAAAATTGTTCAGTAGTTTTTACATTATGCCTGCACAAACAAACAGACAAACAGTGGGACAAAAATTTAAAAATCTTGATGTGATCACAAATATCTTTAATATACAGACACGCCGATTATATATACTGTATATGTACAGTAAGTGTCATTATGTACTTACTGTAACAACGTACTTACTGTGACAACAGTTGTATTTCTCTTCTGCCATACAGAGTGGTTGTGTTGTGAACCCTTTGGTGTTCCACACATCAGAGGAGGAGGAGGAGGAGGAGAGGATGCAGTTCGCGCAAAGCAGAAAAGATGAAGAAGCTCTCCCGAAAGCTCGCGCTGGCTGCAGCTGCGCTATTTTGGGTAGCGGCTTTACTCTACTTCATCCTCCTGAACAGCAGGAAAATACCCGAGCAGCACGCTGA
Organism: Clarias platycephalus; assembly: GCA_030068275.1. Classification (NCBI taxonomy): domain Eukaryota; kingdom Metazoa; phylum Chordata; class Actinopteri; order Siluriformes; family Clariidae; genus Clarias; species Clarias platycephalus. The sequence continues at coordinate 28,214,978 of JAQQZT010000012.1, read as the reverse complement.
GAGCCAGAGAGAGGAGGAGGTGAGTAGAGCAGAACAGTCAGGGGATAATGAACACACACACACACACACACACACACACACACACACGCTGCAGGACAATCACTGTATCAGGAAGATGGAGCTGATAATGAGGATGATTATGATGTACAGTGAAAAATTGCAACAGTATTCATTCTGGTCCTGTTTAGTATTCTGCATATATTATATTTTCTTTTTATTTACCAACAGTACACAGTGTGCTATTATTTTATGTTGTATACATTATGTGTAATCTTGCCAATCTTGTATAGATAGGCATGCCATGGCACCTGATCTTGACTCGATTTTGCTCATGAGGATATTAAAGTCACCTTTACAGAGGTTGTTTTTAGGACATATTTTTAGGAGAATTTGTCTGAGAGAAAGGCGCACTGAGCCCTCACTGCAGCGCTGCTGATGTGTCATTATGTATTCTTCACCAAATAAAGGGGGCTCAACACAAGCTCTTGTTTAACAACAATTCAGTTAGAATATGTTATTGCGTTATAAAATTAAATATAAGGATTTGTTATATAGAAGTACCATTGTCGTGACTTTAAGCTTTGAGAACTCAGGAATAAGGTTGATGTTATCGTCTTCCTGATGATCCTCTTCAACTATGGCTCTCATTTGTAATGTGCTCCGAGGGAGATGTTACGCTCTCAGGATGCGTGTCCTTAAAGCCATGTCCACACACCGCAGCATGACCATTATTACTCAGACACTCACAACATTGATGTTATCTGACTTGTCACAGTATATTCAAGCTATATAATAAATTAGCTTCTTTAATATGTACATAAAAGTATACCGTATTTTCATCCAGATAAACCAAATGTGGAAGTTACTGCACAGAAAAGAACTTGATGTCCTTACAATCATAAATTATTTTAGTGCATGGTTGCATGTCTTGTGCAGTAAATAACCACATGAAGTCTGTAACTCTTAAAATTCTTGATATGCTGGGTTTCTTTCCTGGTGTGGTCACTCCCAGGTCTGCTTTTTTCTTGTCGTGTTTTATCTTCAGTTGTATTCATAACGTTGAACAATTTTGCCTTAAATATGACCAGATTTGCTTTGAAAATCAGCTTCTGTCTGTATGGTGGAGCTCCATCTGGTTCCACTGGGACTATTCCACGCCCAGACCTGAGATGAGGTGGTACGCTTTAAATCACCAGCACTTCCTTTCCTTCTTTGTGCCACAATTCTGCTACAAGTGGACCTTCATCTCATCTGTCCATAGGTTTTTTTTTTTTTTGGAGGCGGAAACTCTAATCTAGGATTCCTTTTTTGAGGTGTACAATGTGCTAACCTCACTATATTTACTCTGTCGATGTCTTCTCTTCAGTTATACAATTAATTTATATATATTCATTTATATTTTAAGTTATCAATATTTTGTTAATCGTTTCAGTTACCTGAATAGATGGGCCAGTTTTAGATTGAGAATCACCTGAGAGTATTTAAGTTCATTTTACAAATTTCTTTAAAATATGTTATGGTCTCTGTAGAAAATGCAAAATACTGTGTTTCGCAAGAGTATTGTTCTTCTTCTACTTTTGAATTTATGGGAAGTTGGTACAATACCACCATTTACTTTACTAGAGTGTGGAGCAGAAGATTGGCAGGAAAAAAACATTATGGCTTTGTATCAGACACGACAATTAAACAATCAACAAGACAGGTTACGCAGCATTTTAAAACCTGTAAGAAATATGGCTGATTGAGACAAATCACACAATAAACATTAGTGCTATTGAGTTGAATGTAATCGAAAATTACAGTGCAGAAAAACTGGATTGAATCGAATTAACAGTCCAGGTCTGATTCATAGTTCTACTAATGACCAACTTGCCTTAATGGCAGTCACAGCTCTTTGTACTACATACAGTATTGAGAGCTAACAGCAACAAGTTTCTAATGCAAATCCCAAAGCCACTCTAGACCTTTAATCTGCTTACTTTTAGGTGAAATAATTAGGGGAATAACAGCACATCCACTTGGAATCATGGAACAGCTGAGCAGGCACAATCTTTCAATTACTTTCAGCTTTTTCATAAGGGAGGTGCATATAGTGTAAATTACTGTAATTTCTAAACCTGATTTGGATGCATAAATGCAAAAAAAAAAAAAAAAAAAAAAACATAACTATAACATTATTTAACATGTTAACCACTTATTCTTACAACAGGCATTCAGCCGAATAACAGAACACAGTTATGAGAGTAAAAATGCCCTTAATTGTTTTATATAACCCCCTGCTACACTAATGCACATATCCCAGAGTTTCACTAGTGCTTAGAGACATTATTGGACTGCCTGCTTCATGTGTGAAATGTTGGTGCCCCTGGAATTTCTTTAATAGCCCAAACATGTGGAAATGGCTTGGAGTGAGATCAGGACTGTACAGAGGGGATGTGGCAGTTAATCCCAGCTGAGTTCATATAAGATGTTCGTGATCGTGACTGATGCGTCTCTCCCACAAGTTGGCAATAAGTTATCTGTCGATTTTCAAGGATCAGGTGTTCCACTCACTGATTCTTCATGGGAACGACTGCAGTGGGCTCCAAGACTCCTTGGCAGGAATCATCATTCACAGACATATGGCCTTCTTTAAAATGTTTGCACGATTAAAATATTAGCTAAGAGTCTCATCACCATACTGTGCCTAAAGTCTTCTGTAAAAGTCAATCACTATTCACCATTCACCAGAAATGTCATCACAAGTACCAGTTTGACTTGAACGCCCTACTGTATATATTGAACAGGAAAGAATTTACTGCCTCTCCGGGAATTATTTGATGTCATCCAGATAATTGTATTCTCCTGAACTCTCGACCATATGATAATAATCACAGCATTATTCATACCTTTCCACTTCAAGTCCCAACATTTTAATACTTTAATATACTTACTCTATATGGTATTTAGTTATCCGAATTGTGTGAGTCTGTAATGGCATATTGTAATGAAGATGTCAGGTCTGTAGGCTGCACAGAGTTTTAGCAGATTTCTTACTGGATGAACTGAAAGCCTCCTTTGTGGTCTATCTCGAGTAACGGACACCTATAATTACCCACCTTTCTTATCGGGTGTTAAGATGATGATGTTGCACTTTTTTAAAGTAGCGGGTTATGACATCCTTACCGGCACTGAAAAAAGTGCAAGCATTTGCAGAATTAATACTGTAGAACATCTACAGGGCATTAAATCTCTTCCTGGTTTTCCATTTGTCTGGCATTATTTCATGCAGACAATTTTTTGCCTAATATGCTCAGATTGCCTAATTGCCTAAATTCCTTTGTCTTCTGAAAAGTACTTGTCATATATTTATGGACTTGAATGTACAGGTATATTATAAACAGTAATACAGCAATACAACAACAATAGAATATAACACAAACTATGTATGATAAGTGGTCTTGGTGAGTATAAATAAATAAAGATCTGTAGATTTGGGGTTCTGTTGTCACACCCTCAACCAGCCCTGTAGTTGCTCTCATCCAGCACATGTTTCTTGTCAATATCAGAGTAATAACTAACACTACTGTGCATAGCAGTAATATAGGCTTATTAAGTCTATATACATACATGTCTTAAAGTATCCTGAGTACCAGTAGTACTCGTAAAAGCAGACTAATCTACAATGGTGCACATGTTCCAGGTATGGAATACAGAATGGGATGATCTCTTGGATGAGTTCGAAGAGAAGAACTACCTCAACACTCACAGGTGGAAGCCAGGCCAAGATCCGTACACTCAATATGCCTTCAATCAAAGAGAAAGCGAGAGGATCCCCAGCAACAGAGCGCTTAAAGACACCCGGCATTACAGGTTTGTGTCCAAAAGATTCCACCAGGGGAGGGTTTTTTAACACCTGGTTGTCCCTTCAGTTCTAGCAATGGCTTGTATGCTAGTGTGGCACTTTTGCACATACTGTAGGTTTGATGACTTCTTATAGTTTGACTAATGAATTTAGCACATGAGTCTGGGAAAGGACAGTGTAGCAGGCTACACTGTTAGCCCATTTTGCAAGAGTTGATTGTTCATTTAAGCATAACAACATTTCTGGAAGGAGCTAGATCCCTCCAGTTGCCATGCTTTCACAGGAATCAGGCACGTGGCTTCCCTCTTGTATTGGAATTTCTTAACCATATGGTTCAGGACTGACTGATCCAGACTTCTATGAATATTAGTTTGCAGAACATACCATATTGTGTTCAGTACAGACCATAAAGCAGCTATTCATCCATCTGGCCAATTATTCAATTATTCTTCTGTCTCAGTGCAAAGACTCTGTGCAGTCTAAGCAGAGATTATCCCACTGGATGACAGGTTATTACCATGGCCTACTGACTGGCTTCAAGCCCAGTACAATTGTGATATGCTTGGTGGGGTAATAATGAGAGGCATGTCACACTAGGAGGTCTGTGCTTCAGTACTCTATGCCTTAATTACATTGAAATTAGCAAATGTATTGAAAATGGAAACCTAAGGCACAAATTCAGCCAATGCTATAGGTGAAGTTATGTTCCTGAGGACTCCAGTTATCTGGAAACCTACTGGCTCACAGCCTCACACAACCAATTATATATTGACAATTGGAAATGCCAATCGGCTAACAGCACGTCTTTAGACTATGCGGGAAAACTGGGGAGTACCCGGAAGAAACCCACCAAGCATGGAGAGAAACATGCAAACTCCACACACACAAACTGGAGGTGAGATTTGAATCCCCAGTCCTGGTGGGGCAAGGTAAGCCATTAAGCCATCCTGCCACCAGACAATGCTTATATTCACAAACAAAAATTTCTATTAACTGTTCACTGCATCATGTTGTATTCATTGGGTTCAATGAGCTCCTTGTAGCTCTTGCACAGTCCAGCATAAATGCAAATCAAACAAACAAAGACAAAGTACACTGAATAATCAGTGATACTTCTGAGCTCGAGTTTCATCCAGCTTAGCTCTACATGAGGATACATGAGATGACAGTAAATACACAGTACATTTATGTCTTATGGAAAATATATAGTAGTGTTATCATTATCTAAACCTTATGCTTTTGAGCTACATCAGTGCAGTGGGTAGGACTGTGCAATGCAGTTGATTGTGCTTCTAAAAAAAGAGAGAAAATAATGCTGAGGGACGTCATTGCAGTTCGTATTGTGAGGAGAGACTGAACCACACATAGAAAATATGGAAATGCCTCATGGAAATGGGAGAGAAAGAATCAGATCAGGAGAAATACATACAAAATGCAACTAAATATTTACACTGTTTTTTAACCCTCTCAAGGCAGGCGTTGCTGATTTGCAACAGTTAAAAACTAATTACCTTATTAGTACTTACTTACTA
>JAQQZT010000012.1:28048167-28062583 GCA_030068275.1 Clarias platycephalus | reverse complement strand
ACACAACCCTCTGCATTTATCCAGACTTGGGACTGGCACAAGAAGACACTGGATTGCGCCCCCCCATGGTTGCATTACAAAACCGAAAACAAAATAAATTGAAGAAATTAACAAAACCGATAACAAAATAAAAATTACAACAAAGCAGACCACCACTGGCCACCACATTGCACTCTTTCAATCAATGCTAAAGACATCAAAAGCAGAATTAGAGTGTGGTTAATAGGCAAGTAGATGTAAGGCAAGTAAAGGCAAGCTTTGTTTGTTCATTCACTTAATTCTTTATAAACTACCATTACCGTTACCAGTTCTCATCACATTATGAGTATGGAAATGCTCTTACTTTGACCATTAAACACAGCTCTGATTACTACTGGCTATTCTTTATAATGCAACAAATGCAAACATTTAAGTGTTCATTTATATGACCCAATGTACAATTCATACATAAATTGAGTAACAAATGTAATTATAAATAGTTTGAGTTTAACCACTGCTACCTAGTTTTACTGAACATACAGTAGTTTTTTTTTAACATCTCAGAATACCTTCTCAAAAATCCAACAGATTCAGCATGTTTGTACATGTCTGCTCTGATTTTGAGCTGTGCTGTGGCACTGTACTTCAGAAACAAGAACAAAGACAGACAAAAGCAAAGCATCAGTGGCAATTATCTGCTGGATATTGGCTGATTTTAACCAGCTGTTTCATTAGGCACACAACACATATACAAAACAAAGGTCTGCTCACCAATTGAGAGCAAGAGTGAGGAAGAGAAAAAGCGATTATGATTCTGTTCAGTATATGACATATTTCCATTTTAGGTTTCAATGGTAAATTCATCTTACCTGCGAATGCCTTGATGCACAGTCTTAAATTATGTTTTATGTATAGCTCTCAACATGCGCAATTCTTGCATGAACAACAGGTCTGATTAGTCTATAGCAAATTCAATCAAAACCAAGAACAAAAGGGTCAGAACTGTACAGTGGAAGTCAATAGTGCCTTGTTGCCCATTCTCACTCACTCACTCTCTCTATACAACTTATCTGTACAGGCAGAGGTGGGTAGAGTAGCCAGAAATTGTACTCAAGTAAGAGTAGCTGTACTTTAAAATAATATTACTCAAGTAGAAGTTAAAAGTAGTCATCCAGAATATTACTCAAGTAAAGAGTAAAAAGTATTTGGTGAAAAGACTACTCAAGTACTGAGGAACTGTTTCATCATAATGTCATTTTTTTTTTTTTTTTTTTAGAACAAAATGATAAAATAATGTAAAAATTCTGACATTTCCAAAGGATAAAATTAATTAAATACATAAAATAAATAAAAATAAATATCTTTACAAAATAGCAAATTAAGGAACAAGAAACACAATTTTCCTAATCTCACTTTTTTTTCACAACATAAAGCTTTTGAAACAGATACTGTACCTACTGTTGTAACATATGTATGTTTGAATAGTGTAAACTATTTCCAGTGTAAGATCTACTGTATATTCAGTTGCCCTCCAAATGGCTCAGCAGTAAATGTAACGGAGTAAATGTAACTCGTTACTACCCCCTCTGGTACAGGGTCAGGGAAGGAGCCTGTCACAAAAGTTTTTGGCCACAAGATTCGGTACACCATGGACAGGGTGCCAGTCCATCGCAGGACACACAGACACACACACACACACACACACACAGACACACACACACACACACACACACACACACACACAATAGGAAATTAGGAAAAACTGTACCAGTTAGCTAAATCTGGGTGTCTTTTGGACTATGGGAAAAATCTAGAGTACCCAGAGGAAAACCACCAATCCTGGGGAGAATATGGAAACACTATGCACACAGACCTGCAGTGGGAATCTAACTCTCAACCATGGAGGTGCAAGGCCACAGCGCTAACTACTATACCACTGTGCCTCCATAGTGTATACTAATCAGTTCAATGCTATGAGCCGCAACATAACTACTCCAAATACTTGTCCATGGGTTATGTGACTGCTTCTCCTGATAAATGTGAAATTTGCGAAATAACAAAAACCACACAATAATGCTTGGTCTTATTAGCAGTTCAGTGCTATGAGCGATCTTGCTTTGTTTTAAACTAGCAGACAAGAAGCAGCGATATAACCTTTTAGATTATAAATATGTTAATGATAACATGTTTCTCCTTAATAAAATAGCCAAACCAGTTTCATTCTTCTAGTTGCAGACCAGAAGGACATTTCATGCAGCATCTTATTAAACTCTTGTTTAGGTATGGATCACTGCCATGAACAACAATCTTAAATCTGGGACCTTTTTTTGGCCGGGATCAGATGTGCCTATTAAAGGAAAATATCCAAATAAGTATGAAATTTTTGATGGGTGAGTTAGTATTAATAAATTATTCATTATTTTATAGTCATTGATCATCATGTGTTTGTGTTTTATTAAATATAAGCTGAAGTTTGGGTACACCTTGCTTATTACACCCTGTTGTGGCTTTTTGTAGTTTGCAGTAAATGAACATTACAGAGTTATTGAGAACATTATGTAAAAATGTCTATAAAAATAAGTATATTTATAAAGTATATCCATAAAAAATAAATAGGTGTAACCTAATTTGTTTTTCCCCACACATGACCTTTTTATACTTAAATGCAGTTGCTTGGGAAAGTTTCTCCACCCCTAACCACTAACATACAGTATTCTGTTGATTTGTTTGAAGTGAACAAAAAAAAATTAAGTAACGGGCAAGGTTTAAACACCCTATTATTGGGAACATAAAGTTTAAGATTCAACTACAGAAATTTTATGTTGTTCGTCAGCAGAGATGAATTTCGGTTCTAAAAGCTTTTAAAGTCTATGGTGGTGTTAATGTTTTCGATCCCTTTTGTTTTGTTATTGAAACTTTCTTGACTTAAACTACCACTCAAAAGTTTGGCATCACTTGCAAATTTCTTTTTTTGTTTAGTGATTTATTTTCTACATTCTACAGCAATACTGGGGATTTGGAATGTTATGAAATAATACATGTAGAATGTGGTAGAATTAGGTAATTATGTAACAACAGTCAGTTGTTATTTCAAGACACAGAGGTCATCCTTTCTGGAATAATTCTAGCAAGAACAGTATTGTCAGGCAGCCCATCAAGTACCATGATGAAACTGGCTCTAATAAAGACCATCCCAGGAAGGCTGCAGAGAAAAAAAATCTTTTAGAGTTACCAACCTCAAAAATCACCAAATAACAGCACCCCAGATTAGAGCCGTTATTATTTAGTACTGTTTTTTTTTTTTTTTTTTTTTTTGAGTAACTCAACATTAATTGTTCAAAGGAGATTATTGCATATTTTGGACGCCTTCAGCATTGCTTTACAATGTAGAAAGGAATAAAAATCAGGAACGACCATGGAGTTAGAAAGTGATCCCAAACTTGTGAGCGATAGTGTATATAATACAATATACAATATGTCCAAAATTTTCACGTTTTAAAATCAAATTTTCCATCCATTTGGCACTTTTAAACACGTTTTTTTTTTTAATAAAATGATGTCCAAAGCATTTGTTTCCAAATGACTGTCGTATCTGTGTGTGTGCTGATGAGTCTATGCACAGTGCTTAAGTTTAGAATGATTCACCTCTTCCTTCTTAGCTAAACCTTCCTGCTTTTCCTAAATGTCATACAGAGGTTTGATTTGACTTACTGCCCAGCATATGGACAGTCGTCCTGGAGAATTTTCTTAGTGTTTCAGATCGTGCCCTAACTTTTAACTGTTGAATACACTTCAGACAAAGGAACTTGTGAGATGAGAGTGCTTTGATATCTATTTATAGCCTTTTTTTTAATGTAGGTTTAGTCTGCTACTTAAAGGAGCAGATTGCCGACTTTAGACTTGGCCTAACATCTTACCACAAAAGAGCTTTAATAGTCAGAGATTTATTAGATTCTGGATTTGTTCTTCTTAATTACATTATGACTGGCCTGAATCTTAACAAGTTAATTCAGACATAACTGTAAGGGTGTCCAAATTTTGCACAGTTCTCAATTAGTGTTGTTATTTTCTATATTCAATTAAAACTGGGCATGAACCAACTTACTGTATGTCAGGTGATTGTGGCGGCCAGGTCATCTAATGCAGCACTTCATAACTCTCCTTCTTGAAGAGTATAGTGCAAAGTCAATTCGTAAATAACCTAGAGGTACTGTATGTTTGGGGATATTGTCCTGCTGGAAAACTATTTATAAAACAAGTGCAAATCAGATAGGATGACATGTCATTGCAAAAATGTTATAGTAGACCTGCTGGTTAAGTGTGCCATCAATTCTGATTAAGTCACCAACAGTGTCAGGGGGTTTATGTGAGCAGTACTAAGTACCCCATGATTCAATAGCTTGGAGAACTTTAGCAGCAATATTGTGGAGTAATAATTTTCTGTATGACTTCATTAGTCTCTCATATTGTTTTGGTCCATTTGTCCATTGTTCCTTTGCAACATTGGTTCAGTTAATTGAGGTTTTGGGGCATTTTCTTATGCATACAGTAGCTCTGTCTCACCACAGCATTTTAAGTGGGTTGAAGTATGGACTTTGATTAGGCCAAACCAAAACATAAAAAAAAAAAAAGCATTTTAGCCATTCTAATGAAGATTTACTGGTGTGCTTTTGGATCGTTTCCTTGTTGTCCAATTTTAAGCCATGTTTAGCTGTCGAACAGCTGGACTTTCCTCTAGAATGCTCTGATGTACAGAGGAGGTTATTGACTTATTGACTTATTGACTGCAAGGTGCCCAGGTACTGTGGCTGCAAAAACAAGCCTAAATCATCACATGAAAGTGGTTATGAGGTGTTTCTGCTGAAATGCTGTTTGGCTTTTGCTAAATATGGTACTGGGCATTAAGGCCAGACAACTCCACTTTCATCTCATCTGTCCATAGGACATGTTTTGTGAATCTCAGTCATGCTTCCACATTCTTTTTAGACAGAACAGTTTTCTCCTGGCCTCCCTTCCAAACAAACTGTGCTTGTTTTCTTCTAATTGTGATGTTATGGCCTATGATGTCTGCTTTTAGGGAAATAGTGTTGAAAAAACAACTTTACTGAGACTTATGATAAGCAAGATGTGTCCAAGCTTTGACCAGTTTAAAAGTTGAAAGTTGAAAAAAAAAAAAAAAATGTATTGTAAAGACACCACTTCCTTTATTTGTTACCACAGGAGTGTTCCATTTGAGATGAGAGTGAAGACCATTTTGAAATGGTTGAGTTTGCCACAAACACAAAGGTATTTATATTTTTCCTTTTTTTCCATGCAATTCCATAAGTTGGATTGAACTGTGAATATGTATAAATATAACATGCTCAGTATATATAATGTATGTATACATTTTTAAATATTCTTTGTGTGTGTGTGGGTGTGTGTGTGTGTGTGGGTGTGTGTGTGTGGCAGAATAGCGTTCACATGGTGAAATTCTGATATTCTCATAAATAAAGTTCAGAATACTAAAGACTGAACAGCATCTCTACCCTAAGAAAGTTATATCATTTAACACCCAAACATTAAAAAGAAGAAACCTGTATTTAATGATGGATGTGCACCACAGACATTTTTACACCTGACTTTCTTTAGCATGATGTTTTCCATAAATGGGATTTAAGATTGTCATACTGTCAAAGAAATTATTTTGTGGGAGCTTTAAGCAATCAGATTGATTTACCAACCAGACTTACAGGATCAGGTCTTGCTTCACAGCAACATCTGAGCGCTTTTAACTAAAATGTGTGAAAGAGAACTGACACAACCCACACTTTTTAAATGTTTATTTTAATGCTTTAATGGATTTTTGTTTGTTTGTTTAATGCTTTAATTAATTTATTTTTTTTACTTTATGCAGTCCATGACCTGAATGGGAATGAAATGTATTAAAATATCATAAGCATTTTATTATTCTGCTTCTTTAGGCCAGACTTTTACACTTTATATCTGAATGAGCCTGATAAATCTGGACATAGATATGGACCAATGAGCAAAGAGGTATGCTTATTATTATTATTATTATTAGTAGTAGTAGTAGTAGTAGTAGTAGTACTGTATCATTATTATTAATGAGACTACTGGGAAATTGTAGCATGTTTTAGATATAATGAGAGAGGAAAGTTGGCCTCCTTTTCTTTTGTAAGAATGCATTTCGTGCCTGGTTACAGTTTACAAATCTTACTGTGGCTAAATAGTCCAGTCCCTGAGCAATAGACTTTGTTGCATATAAGAGCATGTTGCTCTCATACGTTGTTGTTTCTGCTTTCAGATGGCTACCTGCTTTCTTTTGTAATTCTCTTCCTCTCACTGATCCTCATTTTGTAATAGACTGCCGTCACCGGCTTCGGTCAGCAGCAACAGCTTTCCAAGATTTTAAGTTAATGTCACCTGCTGTTAGATCTCTCTCTCTCTCTCTTGTTTTAGACATCTACGCCTTCTTTGTAGCTTAGTTGTGGTTCTCCCAATGGTCTGGAACTGATCACAAGCTGTCCATTGAGCATGTCCTGTCCTGCATGTGCCGTCCTACATTTGGCTAACATAGCCCACGTAGCCTCCTATGTTGGAGCATAGCATACATATTTAGAATTACAGCTTGTTCTAGGAGATCCTTGGTGGACACATGATCTTACCTTGTGAGGCCCAGAATCTTCCTGAGGCTGCACTGATGGAAGTGTTCAGTCTCTGCTCTTGGTGAGAGTATACATTTTCATTTGGCAGACGCCCTTATCCAGAGTGACTTACATTTTTATCTCATTACACATCTGAGCAGTTGAGGGTTAAGGGCCTTGCTCAAGGTGGTACTGTATGTCCGAGGCGTGTGTAAAGCAGTAGAGCATTCTTTGTAACCCTTGGTGTTTGCTGCCAGGGCTGTATCATCAGCACCAGTATCAGTGACAATATTCTCTTTGTAATAAAGTTCTTGATAATGCTCTACCCATCTCTTCATCTGTTTTTCCTCTATCTGCGATAATGTCTACTCTAACATTCTAACATTCCAACTAGCGAGTTGAAGAATAGACAGAATAGCTCTTCAGTTTGAAACTTATCTCCAAGCACCTTTTGAAGCAGGCAGACTGTGGCAGGTCAGCACCTTATTGGCTGGGGGGTGCCCAGATTTAGGCAGGCAGTAGCAGACCAGTGGAAATGCGGTGGTTTCTCTCACCACAGAAGGCAACCTGTGGCATTAGCGATTACACCAATGACTCTTGACTAAAAACCCATGATTGTTGCCTCCTGTGTTGTTACTACCACTGCGAAAGTGGCACTGAAGTGACCTCTCTAGGGTGCAAAATCTATGGAAATTCTGTGCCAATAAACAGAATCCCCCACTTAGCAGTACTGTGGTAGCCTAAAAGAGTGCATGACGATACATTTGGCATCAGCTGCACTCCAGGTTTGCCAGAAGGGTGTCAGCTTTGGCTGCCTTTGAGGCTCATTTCCAGATTATCTTTCTGGGTTTACTTCCATAGATTTTCCCATTTTGGGTGACAGTTTATTTTTATTATAATAAAGTTTAATTTAGTTGAAGTTATTATAATAATTATTATTATTTGTATTATTATTGGTAAACCACAAATGAAGAGTAGGCCCTTAAATAATATATTTTTGGATATCTCGTTTTGTTTTCTTATAGTTAGTTAATTCATGTTACAAATGCCATAAATCTATTTAGGGTGTTGGTACTGTAGTGCAAATCAAATAGTGATTTGGAAAAATGTAATCAATTAAACATAATCTTTTACATAATCATTTTAACTAATAATAATAAAAAACACTGACTTTTTTGTCCACTAATTAGGGCTTGAGACAGATTACATTCAAATAAAAGCCGTGATAGCTTAGTAACTGATGTTGTCTCTGTGTCACTGGAGACAGTGTAGTGTAGTTTCTGTCACCTCTTGCTCTCTCCTCCATCACCACCAGGTGTATGTGATCAGCAGCAATGTCAGGGCTGGTCTTCTATTACTATCAGGTATATATATTTAGGAGCATGGTCAGGGCTGGTCTTCTATTACTATCAGGTATGCAGGTGCATCTCAATAAATTAGAATATCATCCAAAAGTTGATTTATTTCAGTAATTTAATTCAAAAAGTGAAACTCATATATTATAAAGATTCATTACATACAGACTGATATATTACAAGTGTTTATAATTTTGTTGATTATTGCTTATAGGTAATGAAAACCCCAAATTCAGCTTTTCTGCATTGTTGGGTCTGATGTGTTGCTGAAGCACCGACTCCAGATGCAGTCGACTCCTTGTGAATCTTCCCAAAATTCTTGAATGGGATTCGTTTCACAATCCTCTCAAGATTGCCGTTATCCCTGTTGCTCGTACACCTTTTTCCATTAATTAACACTTAGTAACTGAATTACTGAAATAAATAAACTTTTCGATGATATTCTAATTTATTGAGATGCACCTGTGTATACCCGGCAGCGGGGTCAGAGCTGATTCTGTCAGTATTAAGTGTACATACTCAGCAGGGCTGGACCTCAGACACTACAAGGTGTACTGTATATGATCAGCAACCTGGTCACCACTGGTTCTCCATCACTACCAGGTGTATACAGTATACTGTGCTGGGAGCTTGATATTATGAGTCTAAACTTCTGCTTTAGCCAGAGACATCTGTGGCCAATGCTTCCATGGAATAGAGTGGTAAGTTTTTGCCAGTTCCACTGATATCTTCGATGAGATTCTTTTTGCTTTGTCATCGTAACTTTTACGCAATTTTCACGAATTTCTGCACTTTTTCTTATAACCTGTATCTGCTCCTATATTTTCTCTTTCCTTTTTCACTTGCCTTTAAAAGACAACATTGTTGCTTAAAGAGAGCAAATGGAGACTATTCTCATCGGATCTGCTTGAAATCCTCACCAGGCAGTTCCACCAAATGTAAGTAACATACTTGCGGTATTTCAGCATGGCCGACTTTGACCTAATTCAGTATGTTGATAATAGCAAAAGATATTGGAATAATCTTCTCCTGTCCATTGTATCACTCTATTTTCTTCAGATGTGGACTAATACACGTTACACCTAGGTTATTGTAAATTTTTCTAGATCTCCAGAACAGTTGCTTCTCATCCCTCCTCCCACTGGGGACTTCCCACATTGGGCCATTGTCTCCCAGTGCAAAATGTCTCAGCAAGGATTGTCTATATAGTAGGGCTGTTGCTGCTTCTCCAGAGCCATGTGTTTGGACATTGCATTGTGTTTGTCTTTGTGTGAGTATGTCTGCTCTTGGTTGTGGTGTGTGGCTGTACGACTGCCACCGTCTGTTTTTATGTGGCACCAGCGTAGGAAGAGGTCTGGAACTGGATAGGAGGACTCACCTTGTCTCTGGGTTTATGCATGTGGACAAGTGATCCTCCGCCACTTAGATGTCTTCTGATTTTATTGACTGGTAAATAAACTGCTCCAGTGACCCAGAAAGGGTCTGAAACAAACTAATGAATACAAGCCAATAAATATGTAACAGGTAGATTGCGCATCCACCTTATTACAACTGCACACTCCTGTTAACCCGTACCCTACCTGCTTCTAAGATATTAGTGATTACTGCCATTAAAAATGTTAGATTTTTAATGTCAATGATTCTGTTAAGCCTCATTGCAACACAATTAATACATTTGCAGTATGGCACTGTTTAAGTGCAAATTGCTTGATTATTTCAACATGCTTTATTATTTTAGAATGCTTAATGTGATAATAACTGATATTTCAGATATAGACTAACACCTTTAGTATGGTAGCATAGTAAGAGTGCCACCTATTGGTGACTGGTCACTGTTGGGCACTTGACCATGCCTGTGACTGATCCTTTCCGTTTGTGCTCTATGAGTGAATGGCAGTGTGTCTAATTGTTGAGTTACAGTACATGTGCAGTTGATACTGATCAGTTCTCTGTGAACTAAAAAGCATTTACATGTGTTTGTTTGTGGATGTGCATCTTGTTATGCAGTTCTTGCCATTTGGCCAGTTGCAAAAAAGGAGTGCAATGGCACACCACTTATCCTGTGCAAAACACAGGAAAAGGCTTATTTCTAGCCCATAAGGTTACAAAGATAAGAGTTTGTATATTTTCTGTGATTCTCCCCCGCACATAAATCTCACAGGCACAGAGAATTTAACGAGCTTTCCCTTTAAAGCCAATGGGACTTCTTCGATTCTTTCACCTATACCAGAGGAAGCCTAATTGCTAAGAGCTTTGGTTTCCATTACTGTTTGAAAGAGGATGCTTTTAAGTTGTAGGATGTACTGTACGATTCACTGCAATTAAAATACCAAGTCTTTTGGGGTACTGTACTGTATGTCTCTACCAAGTTTGCACATCTAGAGAGTGAAATTTCTGTCCATTATTCTTTGCAAAATAGCTCAAGCTCAGTCAGATTGGATGGAGAGTGTCTGTGAACAGAATTTTTTTTCTTGCCACAGATTCTCAATTGGATTTAGGTCTGGACTTTGACTTGGCCATTCTAACACATGGAAATGCTTTGATTTAAATTATTCAATTGTAGCCTGGCTGTATGGTTAGGATAGTTGTCCTGCTAGAAGGTGAATCTCTGTCCCAGTCTCAAGTCTTTTGCAGACTCTAACAGATTTTATTCAAAAATGTCCCTGTATTTGCGTCCATCCATCTTCCCATCAACTCTGGACATCTTCCATATCCCTGCTGAAGAAAGGTATCCCCACAACATGATGCTATCACTACCATTCACAGTGTTAGTTTTCTTCCACACATAGCATTTTGCATTTAGGTCAAAAAGTTCAATTTTGGTTTCATCTGACCAGAGCAACTTCCTCCACATGTTTACTGTGTCTCCCACAGGGCTTGTCACAAACTGGAAACAGGACTTTTTATGGCTTTCTTTCAACTATGGCTTTCTTCTTGACACTCTTTCATAAAGGCCAGATTTGTGAAGTGCACAACTAATAGTTTTCCTGTGGACATTTTCTCCCACCTGAGCTGTTGATCTCTGCAGCTCCTCCAGAGTTTCCATGGACCTCTTGGCTGCTTCTCTGATTAATGTTCAGTTTTTAACAGTTGAGTAATTAACAGTTTGCAGTTATGCAATACTCTTTCTATTTTTAGATGATGGATTAAACAGGCTTCATGAGATGCTTGGGATATTTTTTTACAACCTAACCCTGCTTTAAGTTAACTTTATCTCTGACCTGTCTGGTGTAGTCCCAGAGATAGCAATAAGACACTGTCACGTAGGTTGGTTGTAAAACCCTTCCACAGTCCACTCAACTCAAGTCATTCTACTAATACACACCTGTCTCCCATTCCCCGGTCAGAACTAATTTTAAAAGGTCGACCTACATTTCCAGCTGGATCATTTCATGCCTCCATGTCAAGCTTTACAAGGTTTTTCGAGACCCATAAATGTAGCCCTTGTGCCTTGTATTGACAGAAATTAAGTTTAATTTTGAACATTTGAACAAGTGCAACTGGATTAATTGATCCACGCTTCGGTCTGCAACAGGTTTCATTCGGCACATCAGACACATGCATGTGCTCTGGATTTTTTAACATTTGATCTTCCATGTTCCTGTTTGCGACAAGTTTCCCATTGTTTACAGCATGCTCCCCGGATTTATGGATCTTTGAACTTCTGCATGCCCTCCTTCAGCACACAGGAATAAAACCTGATGGACACAGCCACCATTGCACATTTCGCGCCTCTATGGACTAGGAGGCTCTTTATTTAGCCGGACCTCCTAATGAACAATGAGTTTGTGACTCTATTAGTCAAAGTCTCTGCTACCTCTTTTGTTTCTTGGACTCAACATTGCTCATGCTTTTCTTTCCAACATTCAGTGTTTTCACCATTAAAGCAAATAAACTTTTATTTTTGTGTGATGCATCTGCTTTTGTGTCCCCCCAGCCTGCCCGACTCGGTTGACGTCTGACATTCACGGTGCCGTTTGTTCACTAATGTTCTCTAACAAACCTCTCAGGGCTTCACAGAACAGCTGTATTTATACAGATATTAAATTACACACAGGTGGACTCTACCTGATGTTAGTTAGGGGTCTGAGAGTAAAGGAG
The DNA here is from genome assembly GCA_030068275.1 of Clarias platycephalus. Lineage (NCBI taxonomy): Eukaryota > Metazoa > Chordata > Actinopteri > Siluriformes > Clariidae > Clarias > Clarias platycephalus. Next base: position 28,050,501 of record JAQQZT010000012.1, on the reverse strand, counting down.
ACTGAATACAAATGCACACCACATTTTCAGATTTTTTTTTTTCCAGACACCACTATTTATCATTTTCCTTCCCAATAAAGTATATTTGTGGTTGCAATGTGATTTCTGCCATTTCCATTTTGCATTTTGTCGTTTTTCAAATTTTATTGCTTATACTCTTTTAAACACATGCCTAATCTACTAGCTTGAGTTATGTACACTCAGTATGCAGAATTAACTGGATCCAGCTATGCTATAAAGTCTCATAAGGATGTTGGTGCTGACAGGAAGGAAAGACGACAGTGTTACATTCATTTTATTAATCAAGTGTGGTGCGATAGGGCAGTGTGTAATTTCACAGTGCGTAAACTCTTGGTGGCTGCAGAGTGATTGGTTTTATTGCAGGGTTTTAAAAAACACACAATTCATTTATATTGACTGTATGAACGAAAAGTGTGTTCATGCAATTTAGTCAATTCAATGGAACTAATGAATTAAGTAAATTCAGTGGCTCTTTTCTTTTAGTGTGGCTTCTAGAACATAACCTTTACATAATTTCCAGAATTTAGTTTGAAAATATGAGCATGAAACAAACTCTCGCGCATTTCAGTCTCTCTTGTATACTTTATAAAGTAGTCAAACACAGAAAATATTCAGCCATTTCAGCCATCTTGTATTTGTGTAGATCATATAACAATTTTGTAGTACTGTATGTCTTATTAACACAATGCATTTTATTCAGTTTAGCGATCAGAATTGGATGTCCAGATGTAACCATATTAGTGTGGACTACATTTTTCTTTCTGATATTGTTCAATGTCATATGTGTTTTTTAAAGGTTTGATATAACTTTGTGTTTTAGGTGTTTAAGGCTTTGCTGGAGGTTGACCAGATCATGCAAATGTTAATGGATGGGCTCAAGCAGAGAGATCTCCATAAATGTGTGAATCTCGTTCTTCTGTCTGATCATGGTGACTATGCTGTGTTGATTAATAATTTTATTTCCTTTTTTCCATGTTTATTGATCATTCTGTCAGTATACTGGCACTGGGACACTGGAACTACATCTGGCATATCTAGAACTGTTTGGTTGCTATACCTGGGATCAGCAATTACCTTATGACCAGTGACAAGTAAATTGAACAATTATCAATAATGTACTAGAAAACTAGTGACATGATCATGAGCACCCAATGCTCACTCCCCCATCCACATGAGATCCAAAGGCCAGCTTGTCTGGTTCGATCCCACAGAAAAGACAATCCAACATGAATCACTAAAAAAGTCAATACCAGTCATGATAGAAAGGCACCAGAACACCCAGTGCCACACATAGGGCCTGCAGGTGAAGAGCGCAAAGCTGCTGACCCGGCCTCCAAACATTTCAGATCTCAATCCGATCAGCTACAAATGGCATGCATTGGATTAACAAGTGCACTTAATTGAGGCTCTACTCCACAATTCACAGCATCCAAAAGATTCACTGCCAACATATCCTGGTGGAAGACACCACAGCACTCCACCAAAAGCACGACAGAGCCATGGGCCAGAGCTGCCCCAGTGGCACAATCACAACCTAACACATACATGTTATTAATGTAAATGCTTTATTGTTATGGCTGCTCAATACATATTCATTATAAACCACAAAATTTCTGGATATGTTGTGCCACTGTTTAGTAATTTTTACATAAATATTTTTTATTGCATAGAAGAAGAAAAAAATCCACTTCTTTCACTGACAGTTTCTGTCTGGGTTTAAAAAAGATCTTGACTTGAATGATGTTAACGGGTTCCTCTATTAGAAACAGTGCTATTTACTGCCTGTTGACAGTGATCATGGGCAATATATCATTTTACAGTGATTATCAGGGATTAGCCACCACATTTTCACTTGACACTGGAACAGCATAACTTAAGGTATAATATTTTGTCTGCTCAAGATATAAGCAATACAATGCAATGCAAACTTCCACAGGCCCGAGCTTTAGGCTGATCCGATCTGCAAGTTTGCATGTTCTCCCCATTCCTGGTGGGTTTTCTCCCTCAGGCCAAAGATATGAGATATGCAGAATAGGCTAATTTGGTTTTTCCAAATTGCCAATAGTTTGTAAGTGTGTGTGTGTGTGCTTGTGCCCTTTTCTGGACTTGCACCCCATGCAGAGTTTACCCTGCCTCATGCCCGAGTCCCTGAGACAGGCCCCAGGCCTCACATGACAGGATAAGCAGAATAGAGAATGAATTGAGTGATGAGTGTGCAAAGTGATCCTAAATATAGCAAATGATTATATTTCAAAGCTTGTTATGTTGTTACTTATGTTGTGACAAATAGGAATGGAGGAGGCATCATGCACG
>JAQQZT010000012.1:27914224-27933393 GCA_030068275.1 Clarias platycephalus | reverse complement strand
TTGGGTTTACCATCCACGCTACAAAGGGCTAACCGCTAGTGCGCTAATCTTCTGGTCATCCCGGTTAGTTCGTGACAAATTGTGCAGTCCACAAACAAACATAACGATGGGAAGACACGAATTTTATTAAAGAAACCAAAAGCCAGGAAAGACAATAGAGGCATATGTAAGCAACCTCTTAAATAAAGCACAGAGAGGCAGATTTGCAGGAAGAATTGATAAAAGATCGGCTTGGGTGTGGGATACTTAATGACGGAATGAGAAAACTCCTGCTGCGTGACAATGAACTAACACTAACAAAAGCCATTGAAATATGCCAAATACATGAACTGACAGACCAGCACACCAAAACACTAGCTGGACCAAAATACAATATGACAAACTTGGACAGTTTTCTACAAACTGTGAGAAGAAAACCATTTTGGACTCCCAAACGCAGGTCAGACAAGCATTCCCCACAATATATGTATAATTGCAGTAATCACGAGGGAAAAAAAGAAAAATGTCCTGCATACGGCCAGCAATGTCATAGATGCACTAAATGGAATCACTCCCAAAAACGCTGCAAATCAGCAAAAGTTCACTGCACACAAAATCTAAGGAAGACTGTAAATCAAATTGATGTCGCCAAATCTTCAAATAGCAGGCTCATTTTTCATAGACAGAGTTGCCTTAAATCATCAAAAGATGGCTGAAACTGACTCAAAACAGTCAAAGAAAATCCAGAGTGGGTGTCATCTATAGTGGCCACCCATAAGGAAGACACAGTTGAAATAAGATTTTGCATTGACCCTAGGGACTTTTGGAAACAAGTTTCTGAAAAGGCCAGATCACCCTATGCGCACAGTCGAAGAAGTGGCAGTAAAGATGCCAAACAGTGTTCTCCGTGCTTGATGCAAAAAGTTCCTTTTGGCAGATTTTGCTGGATCACAAGTCTTCCTTACTGACTACATTCATTACGCCATTTGGAAGATTCAGATTTCTTCGGATGCCTTTTGGCATTAATTCGGCCAGCGAGGTATTTCAGCGTCTTTGCTGGCTACCCGTGCGCAGTCATAGTTGATTACATTATTGTCAGAAGCAATGGCGAGCAGGAACACGATGCAAGTGTTGGACCGCGCTCGAGAGGTGAACTTGCGACTGAACCCTCAAAAGTGCAGATTCTGTCTTAGTGAGGTGGGCTATGTTGGTCATATCTTTACAAGCAACGGACTAAAACCTGTCCCAGCAAAAACAAAAGCGATCATAGAAATGCAGCCACCAAATAACGTCACTGCACTACAGCGCTTTCTGGGTATGATAAATTCCGAACCTCAGTGAGTTGTCCGACCCTTTACGCGAGATACAGTAACATGTAACAACACAGAGTGGTGCTGATTTAAGCAGCATCAGGATGCTTTTGAAGATTTCAGGATTTCAAGTCTACCTACACTAAAATTCTATGATGTCCAGAAACCACTGTCCAATGTCACACTCACTTGTGTTTTTTTTATTTTATTATTATTATTTTGGATCTTTTTCCAGATTTTTTCCTTAATTTAGTCGTGTCCAATTCCTCCCCGTCACTAGGGGGCTCCCACATTAAGACTACTACTGACACTCAGTCGGCCAATCAGCTCTCTCTTGACCTTCGGCTGCAAGAGGTTACAGCATCACCCGGGAATCGAACCAGCAATCTCCAGATGATAGGGCGAGCACTTTACCACTGCGCCACTCGGGGGCCACACACTCACTTGCTTTCCAGTTTGGATTAGGAGCTGCATGTCTTCAAGAAGGTGCCCCAGTCGCCTACGCTTCACGCACTCTGATGCAGACAGAAGTACACTATGCGCATATCGAAAAAGAGCTGCTCGCTGTGGTATTTGTATGCACCAAATTACTACATATATGGTAAACAAATCCACATCAAAACAGACCACCAGCCACTGGTAACTGTACTCAACAAGACCATCCACACAGCTCCAGCAAGATTGCAACGCATGATGCTAAGATTGCAGAAATACAACCTCACAATCACATAGAAGAAGGGGAAACATATGTTCCTTGCAGATACACTGTCACGTTCCCCCAGAGACTCACCAGACGAACACACCGTGGACAGAGCTGACTTCGAAGATCCAGCACATCTCGTCTTCCAGGCTCAAAGAGTTGCAAACTCATTCTGCCCAGGATCCAGTCCTTCAAGTCCTCTGCAGGACTATCAAATCGTGATGGCCCACCAGTCAATCAAAGCTGCCAGCAGAAATTTGAGTATTTTCCTTTCCCGGATGAGCTTACAATTGATGGGGGTGTACTCCTGAAAGGACAGAGAATAATTGTTCCAAAATCACTATGCAGCGAATATATCACCATTATCCATTGAGGACATCCTGGTCTTGATGCAACCAAACGCAGGGCAAGAGGCATTATTTTCTGGCCCTCCCTCACCAAAGACATTGAAAAGGAAATACAGTCGTGCTCTGTCTGTAACAGCATGAAGCCTCACCAGCAAAAAGAGCCTCTTCGATTACACCCCATCCCAGATCCCCCATGGTCAACAGTGGTTACGGACATCTTCGAGTGGAATAGCCAACATTACCTTGTACTGGTTGACTCATATTCGGGATGGTTTGATATTGATCTACTTCGTGATTTGTCCTCCAGTACAGTGATCACAAAACTCAAAAGGCACTTTTCTATTCATGGAAGTCCGCACAAAGTCCTTTCAGACAATGGGACCCAATTCTCAAGCCAACGGTTCAAAGAATTTGCTGCTGCTTGGGACTTCACACAGATCACTAGTCGCCCAGAGTATCCACAAGCTAAAGGGGCTAGCGGAAAGTGCAGTACGAAGTGTGAAACACCTCATGGAGAAATCTAAAAGAGATGATCGGATGTGTTTCAAAATCTGCTCATTCTCAGAAACATTCCACGTGACCAGGCACTAGGTTCACCAGCAGAGAGATTAATGTCTAGACAGACGCTTACAACTCTACCGATTATCAAGTCCATTCGGGTGCCAGCCTCAAAGAATAACATCATTGTCAAAAATCAACTCTCAAAAAAGCAGCATTGTCAAAAGACGTACTATGACAAGTCCAGCAAAGCTCTCCTCCCGCTCTTACAAGGTGAGGTGGTGAGACTTGCAGCTTCCAAAGGCCATGACCGAATCGGACTCGTCAGGCGTCTCTCTGTGATGAACCAAGATCATATCTTGTGGAAAAAGAAAGGAAAGAAAACAGATGAAACTGTAGCACAACAGTCTGAACACAGTGAAACGACATTCCCTATTGGCCAGACTCCCTCTGCTGAATCTAAGCACAATTATAACTCTTATAATAAAGCTAAAGAACAAAACACCCCACAAAAAATGGACAAGAGACCACTGACTGAATTTCCAACAGGCATTCACTCCAAAACTCCATATGTGACCAGAGCTGATCGCATCAGCAAACCAAACCCCAGGTATATGGAATAAGAAAAGAGACACACAGAAAACAGTTAATTAAGCTGACAACAAAATGTTCAATTTATAATTGTTGATGTTATGGTGTTTAAAGTATAAGACATCAAATGTTAAGACATCAGAAGTGTTAACACTTCTCTAAGTCTCAACTTACAGTAAGTAATTGCTTAAAATGCATTTCATATGAAGATAAAGATTTTTCATTTATTTTGGACATTGTAGTAATTGATCATATAGAAACATTTAAAATTAGGAATAACTGTCAAAGTTAAAGAAGGAGGATGTAGAACAGGTTAATGTTCTGTTGCTTTAAATCTAGATGCACCAAGTTCATAGAACTCGCCTTAATGCATGCACGAGTTAAGTTAAAAAGAAGTTCATGCTGAATGTATAACTCCTGCATCTCAATCAGTAAACGGTTGTTTTAAAAAGCAATTCCTGCCTATCTTCATTCAACAGAGAGGCTGTGAGTTCAGAGGCTACGGCAGCTGATGCGTTCACTTCCGAGTTTCATAAGCTCATGGTTTCTGAGTGTTACCTGCCGCAGCAACTTTTTAACCCCGACGAGACAGGGGCTATTTTGGAAGAAAATGCCAAAGAGGACCTACATTACAGAAGAAGGGAATGCATTGCCTGGTCACAAGCCTATGAAAGATCGTTAATGCTATTGTTTTGTGCTAATGCAAGGAAGGATTTAAAAATCAAGCCCTTGCTTGTGTATTATTCTGAAAATCCATGAGCCTTTAAGAAATGCAAGGTGCAGAACAGCCAGTTAAATGTTTTGTGGAGGTCCAACAGCAAGGCTTGGGTCACTCGTACCCTGTTTGTGGAGTGAATCAACGAGGTTTTCGGTCCTGAGGGTTCTAATCCCTAACTTCAAGTGAGATTAAGGAGGTGTGACAATGTGGGAAACTGTGCAAAATTTTGTAGAAAATCACCACCAGAATAAGGCTGTAGCAGTGCGCACAATTAGTCTGTTTAATGACAATGCAATGTTTAAATTCCATGAGATTCTCAAAAGGAGGCAAAAGCAGGTGTGTTAGATAGGTTCCTGGTAAGAGGCTGGTGAGTCAACAGACAGCAGTATACTAGTGATAGTGAGGGTCTTTAATTAATTAATTAATTGTATTTTTACATTAAAATTACAGCTTATTTTGTTTTACTTTTATTTTAAAAGTGCAGGTTCCTTTCTTTTATTTTTATTCTATATTTTGAATATATTGGATAATTTTATAATAAATATTTTTGGTGGTGAAACGAATTATCTGTTTGCATTATTTCCTTTGGGACAATCTGCTTCAAATTATGCTCTTAAACCAAGGTTTGATTGTATTCAAGACCAGCTCAGCACTCATTATGTCATTCATTATGTACAATCATTATGAGCTGCTAAACCTCCTTCAGACAAAGAATAAACATAAATTTCCTGTTTGTTTCTTATTCCATCACACTGTATTATATTCTTTTAATAACATTTACAGTTAGGCTTCTACACTATATAATGTGCTAGCCTTCATTTCAGTGTATGATGACTTAAATTGTTATCCGTTCCTCTTCCCTTTCCTCATAGAAACAGCTCACTCAGTCATTCAAGCAGTATCAATACCGCTTTATTCTTTATACAGGGTCGCGGGGGCCTGAAGCCTATCCCAGGAGACTTCGGGCACAAGGCACACCCCGAATGGGGTGCCAATCAATCACAGGGCAAACACGCATACACATACTCACATACAGTACTCATTCACACACTACATTTGGTAAAGCTGATTAGTCTAATCTGCATGTCTTTGGACTGTGGAAGGAAACCCACCAAGCATGGGAAGAACATGCAAACTCTATGCACACAGACCCAAGGAGGTAGTCAAGGCGACGATGCTAACAACTACACCACCGTGCCACCTTGGACAGATATTATTTAGTCTAAATATTATTCAAATATTATTACTAATATTATTAATATTATTGTCATCTTTTTTTCACCACATGTCTGTTCTTCTCTGAGTAGAAATCAAACTGATTTTTTTTTAAAGATGTGAAGGACATTATGTGATGTCAGTGTTGAATATATTGTACAATAAACAATAATACTAATAACATTATTAGTAACTTTATTATTTATCAACACATTAATGTTTAGCTCTCAGCTGCTCAAATGTGTCATGTGACAGACGTAGGTTGCTTTGGATAATGTTTTGTTTACTGAGTTTATGTTTAGTGGTAGATATAGGTTTAGCAGGTCTGCAGACATAATAAAGAAAAATAAACAGGAAAGAAAGAGTCCATCTGCCCTGTTATGGAGATAGGTAGATATTGTGGTCTCCAGGTTCTGATGGACTGTACTAGTGATGAACAGAGACACAATTCCTTTATTTGGCCCACATAATCTTGGAAAAATCAATGGTAAAACAGCTTATAGTACACTACTCCTCAACATTTTCACACTATTCAAAACCTAAAGTGCACATAGGTGGCCTAGTGTCCAGCAGACTTTTACCCCTCTGAAATGTTGGCACTGGAAACCACTGAGTACAGAATACAATTAAAGTGAGTTAAATGAAAGGAAATTTAGGGGCGATCAGAGAGAGTCAATAAGTATCTTACTGGACAGGACATTTTAACCTTCTCTTTATTTCCTTTTATCTGCTTCATGTCTTAATATTGTTCACTATGGTGTTAGATAGATAACAAAGAGGAAAAGGGTTTGTGAACGCTTACTTAAAGGTGTGTGTGTGTGTGTGTGTGTGAGAGAGAGAGAGAGAGAGAGAATTTTACCTATAAGATAGTCACACTTATTTTCAGTTATGGAAGTGGAGAAATTTTTATACAATTAATTGTTTAATATATAAATACATTTCCTGAATAACTACTACTAATGTGTGTGTGTGACGTCATCACCAGCTCCAGAATCTATGGAGCTCCTTTTATGGTGTTTTTTCCCTTCTGTTCAGAGTATCAGCAGCAGCCGTCAGTGATCTCCCTCTCGGTAGGCCATAGAGAGGTAACTCTAAACCTCTTCATTAATCTCCGTTTCAGAGTGATTACAAAAATATGTAAAGAGTATTTTGTTAAGCTATTAATAAATTTTTCATTGTGTATATGTAGGTGTGTTTAAGCAAGGTTGGTATTTCTCTGGTTAGAGCTGCAGATAAACAGCCTGCCTGATTGTCGGAAATTAAAGTTGTATGAAAGATAGAGTTTTTAAAAAAAAAGAATAATAAAAAATGAACATCACTATCTTTCATACTACTTTAATGTGATTTAATGAAGTTCCGACATGAATTTTTTGTTTTGTTTTCTGTTTTTAAACCGGAGTAACTTCCGGGTTCGGACTGGAGCAGCCGGTTGATCATGTGCACGCGCACACGGCTTAGAGCTTTACAACCAAGTGAAAAATCTAATGAAGTCTTGATTTGATTGATTGATAGATAGATATCTGTGAATACACCACGCATTTTAAACTCCGTTCGCATGAAGGCTGCTGGTTTGCACTCCCTTTACACACCTCAGTGTAGATCAGTATAACGCCTTTAGTTCACACAGAAATAGTTAACATTATTAACATCTGCACTCTACCTTATCAATTAGACGTAATTAATACAACAGTCATTGATTTCAGCAAGCTGAAATGCTTGTGTTTGTAGCACTAATCAACTTGTTTGTTTGTTTTGAGGCAGATATCAAAATGAATGTGGATCATGAAGTCACGCTTCTTGTCAATGAGATTCACAGGCTTGGCCAAAGAAGTAAGTCCTTCCTGCTTCTAAATATTACTAATCCTTGCATTACACTTGTACACCGCTGATGGTCACACAGTATGGTCCCATTCCTAAACCACGAGCATTGACACAGACTTGTTCTTACAACTATCTCCACTCCACTCTCCTTAATTAGATGTTGGAATGTGGCTGTGGGAGTTGTGTTCATTCACATATACTACAAGCGCATAATGAGCTCAGGTGCTGATGTTGATGAGGCTCCAGTTCATCCCAGAGATTATGATGGTTCATTGGGATTGAGTTCAGTCAGGTCTCTGGCAGGATGCTTGAGTTCTATCACTCCAACGTGTCCTTAAAACACCACCATGTCTTTATTGACTCTTCATAACTTTGGGCCTCTTAGATCCGGTTACAGGAGACATTCTATACAACTGTACATGCCTAACTTTGTACCAACAGTTTGGGAAAGGAAAAAAAAATTATATATGGTTCTGGGATGCACCTACTTTTGGTTATATAGAGTATTGTATGTACAGTATATGCATATTTTATGGTTTCAACATTAGCTGCTACATCTCCAGGATAGTTAATTAATTAACCATCTTCAGTAACCTTAATATACTGATCTTTGAGTCTAGTAAAAAATTGCCAGTTTTTTGCAAATGTTCTGAAAAATACGATGATATTTACACCGTAAAACATAGCTTAATGGCGGCACAGTGGCTTAGTGTTTTGCACTTTTGTATCACATACTGTACATCCTCAGATTGGCTAGTGTTGCTATGCTTGATTTGGGTGCACTCCTCCTCCCTGAAAGTTCTACTTATGAATTCCTGATCTCCAGATGACAGGTGAATCTGTTTCTGTTGTACCACGTAGGAGAGTGTGTGTGATCATCACAAAATCAGTTATATCTGAAGCTGATCCCAGTTGTACCCAATCAAGTTAAAATTCGGATTGTGTGCCGATCGAACGGTGCAGCTTTAACACCTTAACATCTAGCACTAATTCCAATATATGAGCCCACAAAACGTGACATTACTAATAATAAATTGTAAAATAATTGAATGAACGAAAAAGAGATGGTGAGGTTCTCTTGTGTGACCCTTTTTATAAAACAAGTACCCATCAAAGTAGAAGATTTTCTCAGTGTACTAGAGCTATGATCAGACTGCCTGCTTCACTTCACTGGGCCTTCTAGAACATGTGGAAATAGGCTGGAGCAAGGTTGGGACTGTGCAGAGGATGTGGCAATTCCCCCAGTTTAACTCAAACACCCCTTGTATTACAGAAATGCCTACTCCTTAACACTCTTACTTTTTATTTTATTTCTTTTTTTATTAGCAATCCTGCTAAGTCAGTTGGAACTGAAGATGAGTTTGTTCCACCCACTGTACATTATTTTAGGCATCAAGCTGGAAACATTCTATCAGAATTAAACTAGGTCACAAATCCATCTATCTAATCTTTGGATTTAATTATATATTATTTTTGTAAATAGTTATAAATCTGGTGCTTAAATCTAGCAGTAAAAAGTTAACCTAAGTTAAGCAGGAAGTCAGTAAACTTTTTAGTGAGGTCTAATTATACACTATGATGCTTATGGATTAAAATTTTAATAAAAAAATGTTTTTCTGATAAACAGACTGGGAATTATGTAGCAAGTAAGATTTTACTTTTAGCAATGTACTACATCACTAGCTCCAAAAATCTTCAGATGAGTGCTGCATTTTTATTATTATTTTTAATGTTGCAACACTTTATTTTATTTTTTAACAGATGCAGATGGCAAACTCAGTGTCAAATTTGGTGTCCTGTTCAACGATGACAAGTGTGCCAATCTCTTTGAGGCGTTGGTCGGGACACTGAAAGCGGCCAAGCGGAAGAAGGTCATCTCATTTCAGGGTGAGCTCTTGCTGCAAGGAGTTCATGACAACGTTGATGTGATACTACTACAGGAATGAACTGGCAGTAGCCAAGATCTAAGCCTTGCAATCAGAAAGCAAACACACTCATGAATGTGTCTTCTTTGTATACTTTTATAAATGTGGTTTTGCTGACTGCCTTTTGACCATTTTTTAAGCAATGCCACCACCACATCACCCACAAATGTTGCTGTGGAATAATCCTTTAATTATGTTACTGATAACATGAAATGCTTGGGAGACTTAACATCAGCATAAATCTGATACTATTCTGTAAGTACTACTGTAACTGTACTGTAATCCAAGTACTTCTGAATCTGGCCATCAGGTAGCCTTGAGTCAAATGATTAGTAATGTAATTACACAGAATATTTACAATAAGTGACACTTTTTTTTAATGTGACACTGTACTGATGAAATCTCAGGTGTATCTCAGGTGGTAAATTTACAATAAACGGTTCCACTTTGTCAAGTAGCTTGTGTTTTGTCTTTAAAGTAAAAGGATTTACATCTTAATCTGTGCATAAAGCAAATGCCAGTTATCACGGATGTAACCCTAGGTTTGGTTCATGCTCTGACATATACTCTTAACTGTGGTACCTTTTATATAGACTGGTGTGTGCCTTTCCAAATCATGTCCAATCACCTGAATTTACCACTAGTGGGCTCCAATCAAGTTGTAAAAACATTTCAAGGATGATCAGTGGGTATGCACCTGAGCTCAATTGAGTGCCATGGCAAAGGCTGTGAATACTTATGTACTGTACATGTGATTTTCTTTCGTTTTTTTAGTCCAACAAACTTATTTCATGTCATTTTTGAGTATTGTTTGTAGAATTTTAAGGAAAATAATTGAATGTTGGAATAAGTCTAACATAAAATGTGGAAAAAGTAAAGCGCTGTGAATACTTTCCGGATACACTATAAGTTAATCCAAAGGGTAATACCAACCTGGAGCAGGTTGTGCATGATCAGGTACTATGATGATGTGCCCTGTGGTAAAACAAAAAGGTTATCCACAACCATTTAACAGAAGCTTAATCAGTATTGGATCAAATTATATTTAACTATAAGAAATAATATTCCACCAACAGCTTTTTTTAATGGAGTGATTTTTAACTGATTTGAATACCTGATATTGGGAATTTACCCTAAAGAGCATCTTCAAACAGTCATATGACTTGGGATATCAGGTTTTGTGGAAGGATTAAATGTGGGATGCTATTCCAACATCAGTCAACAGACAATTCATATCTAATTGAGTCACTGACTCAACTCATCTACCTCAGTTAATACACCCTTTATCGTCAAGTTAAATTTATTCCAACACCCATGGGTGTGTTTAATAACCACTTCCAGGAATCTATCTATTGTTTTTTATTGTAAATCAAATAATCACTTAACAACAGCAATGAGCAGATAACCATTCCAGGATATACTGTCCAACATGTCAGACCTTGACTACAAGACCACATGATGTCAGATAAAACAAGACCCCAGTCAGACAAAAACATCTCTTATCCAGAGATCATGGTTCCTGGCCATTGGTGGATGTGATACTCTCAAGATTGAAACTCACCGTTGCTCATGATAAAGAGCCAATGCTTTTCAGTTGTGCCTCTCGGAAGCGCTGTAGATATTTCTTTGTATTAAAGTGGTTGGTGTATGCACTCCTTGAGCAAGTCCCTTAACCTCATTTGTTTATATGTGTAATGAGATAAACATGCAAGTTGCTCTGGACAAAAGCATCTGCCAAGATTCCTCAAGTTCTAATAATAATCAGGTGTAGAACAGTCCAGAGAGGACTGTGGCAGCTGAGAGAGAGAGAGAGGCAGACTGGTTCTTTTATTTAAGCATACTAACCATGTTTTGGGTATACCATATGGACCAAAAGTCTGGATCTGTCAAAAAAAAAAATAGGCAAATCATTTATTAATGTTAGACTTATTAACTTAATTATATATTATAACACTATAACACTGATTAAAATGGATGTTTAACGAATGGAGTTGGTTGAAGCATGGTTTCTTTTATACACCTTTCAGTTCCCAAAATGAACCCATGATGGCAGCAAACAACTTTTCAACCATGTTAGAAATTAAGAAGACAATCATTTTCAATGCTTCCTCCTTCATCTTACCCCAGACATGCTCAAAAATGTTCATGTCTGGTGACTGGGCTGGTCAATCCTAGAGCACCTTAACCTTCTTTACTTTTAGGAACTTTTAGGAGGCTTAAGTATGAGAAGGAGCGCCATCCTGCTGAAGAATTTGCCTTCACCTGTGGTTTGGAATGTAATGGGCAGCAAATGTCTTGATACCTCAGGCTGTTTATGTTGCCATCCACTCTGCAAATCTCTCGCACGCCCCCAAACTGAATGTAACCCTAAACCATGATTTTTCCTCAACCCAACATGACATCTTGGGTCCATGCGGGTTCCGATAGGTCTTCTGCAGTACTTGCGACGGTTGGGATGCAGTTCAATAGATGATTCATCTAAAAAAATTTACCTTCTGCCGCTTTTCCATAGTCCATCCTTCCTGCAAGCTGTGGGCCTTGGCAAATGCAACACGATTTTTTAGTTGTCTTATGCTTAATGCTGGTTTCTGAGCACTAATTCACACATTGAGACCACTGCATGAGAAAATTCTGTTCTTGGAGATACAGGGGTTTCTGGTGACCAGTTGTTATGTAGCTCTGCTGCGGATTAAAAAGGGCTTGCCCTGGACTGTCGAACCAACAAACGGAACCAACCGTCCTCTCGAACAGTTGTCTTACCTGGGCCTGTCATAAACTTCACCAGTTTCTTCAAATCTTTTTCTTATCCTCTTCACTTGACATTTATATACATTAAAAATGTCTGCCACCTCAGCAGGAGACTTCAGGCTCTTGATGATTAGCACTTTGGTCTGTGGTTGAATCTTTGGCATGCTGTCAGGTCAGGATGCATTTCAAGTGAAGGTTGGGTGTGCTGGGGTTCTTCTTCTACACACCAGGGAATGTGTTAATTAGAGTATTCGTCACAGGTGACGCTCTAATCTGTGATTGGTTGAATCCTTTAAAGATGTGACAAGACTTTTGTCTAAGCCTGACCTTTCTGTCCTAATTAAATAATAATAATAAATCACAGCATGATAAGATTTTATTTTGGTAAAATAAGTATAACCTAGACGCATTTGCCTTTCATATAAGCAACTTCTGATTCCAAATGATCAACTAGAAGTCAAGTTATTATTTGTTGTTCCTACAAATTAGGCCACAAGACTTTTGTCAGAGTGTGTATATCGCATCATGGGTGCTGAAGGACAGTGTTTAATTGTTTAACCTTTCTTTTATTATTTAGTGCTTTCAATTATGTATGTGCTCAACTCATGATTTATGCTTTCTAAAGTGTCATGATTTTGGGAAATATTTTGAAGTATTCTTGGCATTTATCATCTCTTGGTACTAGTTACTTGGAGTTAATTCTTTAAACCAGGTGTGTACAGTAATTCCTTTTATTGTTTAGGTACTGATTCTGTACCATTTAGTTCAACTGGTAAAAAAAAAAAAAAAAAAAGTTGGTAGAGGAGCATGTAAAGCTGAAAATGTCCTGGTTAATTCATTGATTAGCATTTACTTAAACAAGTCTAACATTCGCCCAACTTTTGTGCAGAAAAATCATACAGTAAAACACCTGAGCATGACAAACACAAGACTTTGCAATAAATAACCAGGTTAAAATCTTTTGTCTTTTCCTTTTCAAGATTGTTATACACATGGCATTTTTGCACGTCTAGACCTCAGTCTGTTTGCTTGGCTTGTTCCTCGAGGCTCCGTTTTACTGCACAAAGTGTGTGTCTTTGTGTTACTTTTAAATGATGAGCAAAATGGTGAAAGGAATTCATGCACTACTTCAAAGTTTTAATTATTTTTCTATAGCAACATATCCTGAAGTGTTCTATTAGTATATTACAACATTATTCTTTCATTCATTGTCTATAGGGCACACCAACCTATTGCAGGGCACAAGCACACACTTCAAACTTCAAATTTAATCAATGTCTTAAACAGGAAGAATTTTGGCAAAATTATTATAACCAAGTCATATGAGGATAGGATATATATAAACAAAGAATTTGGGAGAAAATGTTTTATCATATGATGACATTCATAAGAGGATAGGAATATCATCAAGAGAATATGTATTTTCTTCAACTGCAGGATCACTTACTGTTTATTTGCGTCCTTTTTTCCAACTTTGTCTCATATACTTTGAGTATAATAAGTCCTAGTCACGTGACCAAGTACGGCTTTCGAAACGTTTGTGTTTTCACTTTGTGTGTTCATACTAAAAAACTACGTTTTTTTGTTTTGTTTTTTACTTTAAAACATGTTATTTTGAGGGCATTTGGCATGTTATAGAAAAAAAAAAGCTTTATAAATATTTGAATCATAATTTAAATGTTGATTTAGCATTTATTTATTTAGTGATTAAGGAACAATGTGAGTATTATTTTCATTATTATTATCATTTAAAAGGATATTTGTACAAATTAGCCTGATTAGGGATCCCCCGACTAAACCCTCACTCCTCTTCCTGCGATGCAGACGGAGGCGGGACCTGATGACGTCACGAGAGGAAACGCGCACTGTTTTCAGAGCAGGAATCAAAACAAGACACGGACACGCCCTCCTCTTCTGCTTCGTGGTGCACCTCGGCTGTCAAAATGGCCAAGACGACGCGGCTGATGATCAGCATTTCCTGATATCTGTCTGCGTTGGCGCGCGCGACAACACAATGCCATTTGGGAGAGCGGCGCGTGCGGACGGTTAAACGCGTGCGGCGTGTTTCCTGTCTCAAACGCGCAGCAGCAGCATCGATATCATCCTCATCATCATCATTATGCCGAGCCAGAAGAGCAACAAAGGGAAGCGAAGTAAGCGCACTAACAGCAGCGGAGATGAACAGGAAAATGGAGGAGCAGCCGCAGGAGCAGGAGCAGCAGGAGGAGCAGCAGGAGGATCAGCAGGAGGATCAGGAGGAGGAGGAGGAGGAGGAAGCACGGCGTTAGTAGGAGCTACAGCCGCTCAGCCAAGCGGACAACGAGGTGCTTAAATCCATAAAAATCATGCAGGGTAATGCTATGGAGAAGGAGGAGAAGCTAAACCTCCACTCCCACTCCACTGCTGCACCAATTTGTCATGTCTTGTCTTGTCTTGTACACTCCTATCTTGCTAAGCTGTTAGGCCTGGCCCTGTTGGATAAGGAGGTGTAGGCCTGAACCAGGTGCTCCTTTATTACATTTATTACAATCCCTTCAGCAGAGGTGATCACAATGTTCTCTCTCACCACCCGAGATGTAGCCTTATCAGTTAAAGTGTTAGATGTACCGGCCTACTGTAGGTGTGTTGCATAATATTTTCTTTTGAGGATCTGGGCTGTGTGGGTATATCACCCTTGGAGTATGCAGCAGCACTGATTCAATCCCAGCTGTTCTTTCGTTCATTGATAGCTGCACTTTAATGAAGGTCAGACACGGGAGATGCCACACTTGGTCTGATTTTTATAAGCCCTCATCCCACACTCCATTTTGCATCATGCATGAATTGTATGAGCTGCCATGCTTTTAAAGCATCTGACAAATGTAAAGGAACATTTTTGATGATTTTAATGATGCGTAATAATACAGGCGTACTGATTATCTTCTACAGAGTACCAAAAGTCTCCATACATGGAGGAAGTTAACATTCTCATGGTTGGAACAGGTAGATTTCTTGAGATGTGTTGCACAAGTTCACCATGAGAGAGAGAGAGAGATAACTGAGTGTGTGTGTTGAGTGTTTGAGAAATTGAAATCATATGAAGCACATGTTCTTAACTGTGATCCTGGAAAAATCCTATCTTGCAAATTAGTGTTTTCCCAGCTAATCAGCAAAACTTATTTGACTTAATAGATGCTACTGAATAAAAGTGGAGTGGATGGGAGAACAGTAAACTGAGCAGGACAGGGGGTCGTCCAGGACCAGGGTTGGGACCCTGGGATGTTAGCTGATATTTTAAATTATATTTCATTAAAAATATGCTCCCTATATAATGTGGAATAAAGGTCTCGGTTACAGAGAAATGTATTGATGTGTCTTGCAGAGGCCCTGTGTGCCACGCCCCTTGTGTGCAGCTTTGGCCGTGCCGTGGACCTCGACAAGGATGACTACCAGCGGGTGCTGTGCAACAGCGAGCACTGTCCTTATGGCAACTGGATGCACCTTCAGTGCTTCTATGAGTGGGAAAGCAGCATCCTAGTACAGTTCAACTGCATCGGCCGTGCACGTAGCTGGAATGAGAAGCAGTGCCGGCAGAACATGTGGACCAAGAAAGGTTATGACCTGGCTTTTCGGTTCTGCTCATGTCGCTGTGGTCAGGGCCACTTAAAGAAAGACACTGACTGGTACCAGGTCAAGCGCATGCAGGATGAGCGCAAGAAGAAGGTGGTGACTGAGAAAAGTAGTGGGAAGGCCAGCGGAGGTGTTTCAGTAGGAGGTGGAGGGGAGGCCTCAGATGAACTAAAGAAAGGCAAGTCATCCAATAAACTGCCTCACCGTGGCTCCAATCAGGATCTTTCACGCCACCAATCTGTGGATCGACAGAACTCGCAAGAGAGGAGCCATGCAGTTATGGGCATTGGGGTAAACCTGGGTGCACGATCACCCACTGACTCACCTGGCCAGTCTCCACCGTTAGGCTTCTCATTCTTTACGCCTCAGTCTGTTGGGGGACCACGCAGTTCACGGCAACTGGGCGAGTTCCTTAAAAATGCAGTCCACATGGAGGGCAACAGGAAGCACTTGTTGGTAGGAAACATGACTGGCCGGGGAACTCTTCAAGCAGATCATGGGGCAGGTGGTTTGTGTTTGCCCCGCCTTACTCAGGGTGACGGCCCAGTGCAGTTCTTAAGGAGGCTGGACCTCTCTGAGCTCCTGGCGCACATACCTCGGCATAAGCTCAACACCTACCATGTGCGCATGGAGGATGATGCCCAGGCTGGGCAGGGCGAGGACTTAAGAAAGTTTATCCTCTCTGCCCTTAGCGCTAGCCACCGCAACGTAGTCCACTGCGCCCTGTGCCACCGCATGCTTCCCATCTTTGAGCAGTTCCCATTGGTGGATGGAACGCTCTTTCTTAGCCCATCACGACACGATGAGATCGAATATGATGTACCGTGCCACTTACAAGGTTAGTATTCCTTGTGCATTTTTATCACGTTATGTTTAACTGGCAGCAACAACTGAAAAAGATAAAGCTGTGAAACATACAGTACTGTGCAAAAGGCACCATATTATATGCTGTACCAATTTTGTTATATATGTTTATCATGTCTGCATAATTATGTACAAAATCATTCAGCATTTCCATATATAACTTAAAAATGTATAAATAAATAACATTACAGGAGAATATATGCATGGCTGTAAAGAAAAAATATATAGTACAAGACAGACCAGTTTTCAGATAGAAACAAAAAACCTAATGTATGCTCCTAGGATTTGCATCAAAATAGAAAAGAGCGGGTGGCACGGTGGTGTAGTGGTTAGCACTGTCACCTTGCACCTCCAGGGTCCGGATTCGAATCCCAGCCAGGCTCGATTCCCGTCTCTGTGTGCATGGAGTTTGCATGTTCTCCCCGTGCTTGGTGGGTTTCCTCCGCTTACTCTGGTTTCCTCCCACAGTCCAAAGACCTGCAGATTAGGCTAATTGCCGTTCTCAAATTGTGTGATTGAGTGTGTGTGTGCCCTGTCCAGGGTGTATCCCGCCTCGTGCCCTAAGTCTCCTGGGATAGGCTCCAGGTCCCCGCAACCCTGATTACAGGATAAAGTGGTATAGAAGATGAGTGAGTGAGTAGAAAGGAGCGAGTGTGACAAAGTTACCAGAAGAACTCATATTCTCCAGCATGCTCAGTAAAAACCTAACAGCTATTTTCTTATAAAACTGCACAAATCTGTCTAAAACTCCTGATTTTAAGCAATGAGTTTTCACTCCAAATATTGACTGTTTATTTTATTACTCTTTATTGCTCTTTATAGAAGTTTCTTTTATTCAGAAATGTTTTCAAAAGCATATTTTGCTTATGCCATATTTTTGTATGTGCCCAAGACTTTTGCACAGTACTATAAGTAAAATAGTTGTTAGGTTTTACTGAGCTTGCTGGAGAATATGAGTTCTTCTGGTAACTTTCACACTCGCTCCTTTCTATTTTTATGCAAATCCCAGGAGCGTACATTAGGTTTTTTGTTTCCATCTGAAAACCGGTCTGTTTTGTCCTTTTTTTTAATTAATTTTTTTTCTTTACAGCCATGCATATATTCTCCTGTAATGTTATTTATTTATAAATTTTTAAGTTATGTATGAAAATATTGAATGATTTTGTACATAATTATGCAGACATGATAAACATGTATAACAAAATTGGTACATCATATAATATGGTGCCTAACTTTTGCACAGTACTGTATCTTTGAAGGTAGATAAAATTGTGCAGCTCAAAAATTATGCAGAAACATATAGCACATTACATAAATTATACAAATTAAAGTCAAACTTTTGAACTGCAAATGAAACAGAGCTAAGAAGTCAGAGTCCATTTCTCTTGTTTCCTTTCTAAAGGGAGGCTGATGCACCTGTATGCCATCTGTGTGGACTGTCTGGAGGGCGTGCACAAGATTGTGTGTATAAAGTGCAAATCCCGATGGGACGGAAGCTGGCACCAGTTGGGTACGATGTATACTTACGACATTCTGGCTGCTTCGCCTTGTTGTCAGGTATGCAACTTGTCAACTTGTAAGTGAGTTGGGGGTAGAGAATTTACAGTATATGGATTTTTTTTGTGGAAAGCAAGAGAGCCATTATCTAGCCTGGGGCTGTCCTTGAATGACAATCATTTTAGGTCCAGGTTCATGAGACTTGCAGCATACCTGTTCATACAGGAAACACTTGAAATGGTACATACAAGTCATCCATATGCTTTGGCTTAAACATAATACATCATTCTCATTAAATAGTGGTTAATGAATGATTATGACTGGACAGTTTGGAAAATAAAATTTATATAAAATAGTAAGGAGTGGAGGTCTTGGTGGAGGTCTTAGGCACAATCTTTCTCCTAATTCTAATTTTTAGGAAACCTAAAGAGTACTCCCTACACTCTCTCTCTCTCTCTCTCTCTCTCTGGTTGTTTTAGCCTAATGAGCTTTTTCAGACAGGAAAGGATTCTTGACCCTGGGGGATACAAATATGTAGAACTTAACAACTTCCATTAGAAGGAACCTACTTGGATGAGAAGTGAAAAGTCTAGTTTACTCCCAGATAGCCTCACCTGGATGACTGAATCTTCATGACCATTGTCAGGTCTTTTTTTTATGCAATTTGTATTTACTGACATAAGAAACTTTAAATATCCAGCGAACACCAAACAGCATCTCAAAGATAACAACACAAGGTTTTGTTAAAAACCCAAAGTATATCGGAGTTCAAAATAAACCTGTATTAAATCAAAGCATTCCATGCGTGTGAGAGAGAGAAAGAGTGAGAGACTGTCAGGAAGATGAACAATTATGCACCATTTAATAATCTGTGTGTATAGTTTATTAAACTGAGAGTTAAGTTATAAGGTATTAAGATATAGTGCTCTTGAGTTTATTAATCCTTACACACATTTTATTAAAGCCAGAAATGCAATGCAACCAGGTGGACAATTACAGTTATTGCGATCTGTGTTGCTCTGACATGTAGTTAAATTTTTGGGTGCATGTCAGGCATGGGCATAGTGCATGGTGATGTATGCTGTAAAATTGACAAAGAAGCATAAATTGGCCTTGAAGGTCCATATTAGTGCTGCACGATATTAAGAAGATATGCGATATTGTTGTTGAATATTGCAGTAACGATATTTCTTGTGATATAATATTTCCCTAGAGAAATGCATTTTTAATTATTATTATTGCCTATTTTTTTTTTTATTATTTATTTATTTGTAATGATCATACTAAAAATAAACAGGTAATAGATATTCGTCTGATGTAATTAAATCTAATTCAGGCTAAAAAGAA
>JAQQZT010000012.1:27896873-27907556 GCA_030068275.1 Clarias platycephalus | reverse complement strand
CAGCTCCTCTCTCGGCACCCTGTCGTACGATTTCTCTAAATCTACAAAGACACAATGCAACTCTTTATTACCTTCTCACACGGGATGAACATGCAGTACTGTATGTAAATACTGTAGTTCTCCACCACGCGGGCACACAGTTTTTCTAAAGCACACAATTTTTGACTAATGTTGGAAAACTTTTTCCCTTTGTTGAAGCAGAGACCAGGAGACGTTGGGATATCTTTCAAGCAGAAGTTACTCTTTATTGAGAACTCGCCGAGCGTCACTGTAGTCATCCAAGTCTGACAAAACTCAAGCTCTGGAGAGTTTATAATTTTCAAGGGGGAAGGATACAAAGAGGTGGAGACAATCTAATCAAATCATAGTGTAGTACAGGAATCAACCTGGTAGCGGAAGTTCCCCAGCCCTGATCTCATCAGCATAATACTGCCTTTCAAATGCATAGGTGCTAATCTAATCAGCCTGACAGTATCGCCCAGACCTTCATACTATCATAGAGACAAAGGCACAGCCTGAGCTTGAGATTAGCATTCACATTTACTTTGGGACCCTACCCAGTGGTCAGGAAGTACATAAAGACAAAAGGTTAATGTCTCAGACACCTGGGCTACCAGACTTGTTCTTCTTAAAATGTCACCATCTCCAAATGTAAAACCCAATGTACAACTCTTTCAGTTTATATACTATTACGTTGAAAGCTAGATTAAACTTTTTATAAATTTGTAATCTTACACTAGTGATCGTGTGTAATGAGTGGGTTTGTGACTAATGTAATGACTAGGGTTTGAGTTTGGAGAAAAAGGCAGTTTTTAATGTATGCAATTTGTGATAATGTAATGCCATTAAAAATGCATTTCTATTTCGCTACTCAGTACAGAATCGTTTATATTTGAGGCTGATCAGCCGTTCACCGGTCATGGCCAATCACACTAAAAACCAGTCAATTCTAGTTGCTGGTTGATCGAACGGTTCATCTGGGAATCACCCAATTGCCAAACAAAAGAATCATGATTCATAACTGAATAACTGTTATAACAGTATAACTGTAAATAACTGTTTCCCTATCTCTAGAGTTGAGTAGTATTTATTTTTTTGTAATTTACTTTGAATCCTCAACTCCACTTCCATTCCTGTGCATGTACACTGAACTCCTCCACCTAAGCCTGCAGTGGTTTAGCTAGAGTTAGCTTTGGCAAAGCGTGTCATGGCTTCACTTTAAAGCTGTTTGAATGCCGAGGTTATATTGCAAAGATGCAAAAGTACTGGCACTGTTTTTAGTTATTATTAAAAACTATCAAGTTAGTTAATTATTAAGTATAAACTATCAATTATCAAGTAAGCAAATCCAGCCTTTCAAACACATAAAACTTTTTGTCCTCATTCTGCATGCAGCTTTATAAACATTAACTCTGTAATAAATGTGTTTGTTGTCTTTTTATTACGGTTTTAGTTTTTCTTTCCTGTTAACAGCATTTAAATACTTCTATTTTTATTTTTTTATTTTTTTGCATAATGAGACATTTATGTCATTCTGTTGTAATCTGTCAGTCAACACCAGTGTGCAGAGTCATAGTTTGTCAGACATAGTAACAATATATAGGTAAAGCATTACACTGAAGTTTGAGAGATGTTCTGTTTGGTACTGATGCGTTAGAAACATACCGCCTGCTCCTGTGAGTGGATTTGACAATAGGTTGAAAATTTTTTATTATGAAATAATAAAAAGAAAAAGATATTTTGTACTAAAATCTGTCATTTTAATGTAAAAGTCTGTTTTCTGTATGATTGTGTCTAACACTGGGCTCCCTAAACTGCTCAAGGGGGAATAATTTGACCTTTTGTAGCATCTGGAAATCAAACTGTTTTAGTTGATCTTTTCCTGGCTTAATTACCTTATTGCTTATGATAATAATGGATCTTGGAAAAGACAGCAATCTGGATGTTATGTTTAATCCTCCATGCTTTCTCAATTAGATAGCTTGCAAGGCAAAATAATTAAACTCTACATTCATATGTATTGTATAATTATTTCTGTTCCTGCCTGTATAGTGCAGGTTATTAGGAGGAAGTCTGGAGCTCTTTAGGAAGGTTTTGCTCTTTTGATAAAGTAAAACACAAGCTGTGGATATGTTTTATTCACCGATTTATTCAGTCACACGTAGAAACAAAGGCAAACTTTTAACAATACAAATATAATTTCAAATGCAAGAGTTTCACATTAAACTTAATAAACAAATCTAGTAAATAATTAACTCCTATCACACGGGATGCCAATGTGTAAATAGTTTAGATTGTACCACCTGTAGGATTATTAAAATAGTTTTACCGCCTCAAATGACTCCAAAGTCTCAAAACTCAACTTAGAGTTTGGACAAAAAGACTGATCCAGGGGCTTTTCTTTTGATAATATAGCGACATAAAATGCGCTTCTGTGCACGGAAAAGGTTATATATGAGTCTAATCAGTCATTGCGGTGCAATAATAATTTTGGTGTGGTGATAAATGATTAATTGGTTTGCAAAATCTAATTTTACTTCTACGCTATGGTGTTGTATTTGGGCCTTGATCCTGATCAAATGATTGTTTATATGTTTGTATTTGTACCTTCTCAGGCTCACTGTAGTCTGCTACCCATCTGAAAAGTTATTAGTGCATCACAATTATACTGCAAATGTTATAAATATGACAATCAATTCTGTAAAAAGAAGCTAAAATGAAGAAAAGCCTAGACTTAGTCCATACATTTACTGAGTTGGTTTAAATAGGAAGTGAATATATCTTCTTTTGAAATGGTTACATTTCTCTCTCTCTCTCTCTCTCTCTCTCTCTCTCTCTCTCTCTTTGTTCTCACAGGCCAGACTGAACTGTAAGCACTGTGGGAAGCCTGTGATCGACGTCCGTGTGGGCATGCAGTACTTCTCAGAGTACAGTAACGTGCAGCAGTGTCCTCACTGTGGCAATCTGGACTATCACTTTGTCAAACCTTTCTCCTCCTTCAAAGTCCTTGAAGCCTATTGACAAAAGTTCTATTTGCATGCTAGTGTTCTTCACCTTTTTACGTTCCTAGGGAGTTTTATTTGTCAGAATTCTTTTTTTTTTTTTTTAACTATAATAGGTAGAGCACGAGAGCTGATGGCAGTTAATCACAGAGGATGGAGTCAGAAAGTGCTTCACTGTCTGTTCATCTGGTATTTACAACCACAAAAGTGAGAATAATACTGTGACAAGTGAATGTATCTGCATATGCCAAATTCACATTTTTGTACAAAGAACAAAAAAACAAAATAAAATGCATAAAATCTCTATATTCCTGCTTTTATTTATAATTTAATAATTATAAACATTTTTAAATAATAAAAACGTCCTCATCCCTCAGCACACTAGCACTCGTCTGTTTTCTTTATTTCCTCCAAATATTATGACCTTATTCTCTTAGGATACAGTATTATGACTTTTTTTTCTTGCAGAGATGATAATATACATTATATAATATTATTTTAACTTGGAGAGTTTGTTCTTGAAATATTGAGTGAATTTGTGAGTGTATTACAACTTTTCTGAAAAGTTTTACAAACTTTATATACCACAATGGCATTTTTTTTTTAATTTATTTAGCAATTTTATTCTTAGTAGTACAGATTTATTGTATACATTTTAGAACCTGATTCTTGAAATATGACAACTTTATTTTTTTTAAAAAAGGTATTACAAAAATATTACACATTTATTTATTTTACAATTTTGTTTTGAAATCTCATTAATTTATTCTCGAAATATAACAATTATTGTTGACATTTTTCAAATTTAGTCTCAAAACTTTACAACTCTATTTTGTAATCATTACCACTTTTATTTCTCAAAATGTTTCCATTTTATTCTTGATATATTATTAGACATATTTCCATTAATTGTCAAAAATCTATTCCAAGATTTTGTTTATTAAAAGTTATCTGGAAGTATTATGAATTTATTGTAAAGAGACTAAAACTGCTGTATTCCTCAGACTGAGCTCTACTCTCTGTGCCATTAAAATGTAAGCGTTGTACAGGGGCAGTATGCATGATGATAACCCTTTTCCATTGCAACAAAGTCCAATAATTATGCTCCTAGCATTGAAGCTTACTTTCACCATTAAACATAGCTACAGTATGGTTTTTACAAATGTTAAGTTATCTACATTCATGATTTTTTTTCCAACCACATTTCTTACACAAAGTTGATGGTTCAGCACCATTCTTCCAGGTTTCTATGTTTGTTGAAAGGTTCTTAGTTGATATAGGCACTTGATACAGTCCAATAAAGTGACTGTATACTACCAGTGTAAAGTTTGAACACACCTTCTAGCTACAGTACTTACATGGTTGTTTCTGATTATTTCTTTCTACATTGTAAACTAATGCTGAAGGCATCCAAAATATGCAATAATCTCATTTGAACAGTTCATATTAAAATGTGTCTGCTACCTACGCTCTGTAAAGCCTTCAAAAAGGCTATAATCTGAGATTCTGGTGATTTTTGAGACTGGTAACGCTAAATGGTCACCACATCTTTATTTTTGAGCAGAGTAAAATAAATGGAAAAGTACATCACACCCAATAATATTAGAATACTTATCAAGACTTATAAATAAACTTACTTTTGGGAGTAAAAAGGATATAACTATAGGGTCTCACACAAACACACACACCATAAAGAGGTATCTCGCACATTACATTCATTGCCTCAGGTTTTCTTAGTTCCTTTAGCTGCACCTTTCTTTTTTGAGGACCCCTGTTTCTTAGAGTGGGGTTTATTAGCGTCAGACTTAGCCTCTTGGGATTTGGCATTTTGTGGTTTTGCTGCCCCTGCTGTGGACGTCTCGGGTTCAGGTGGTTCTGCAATAATAGGTTCTACTCTAATAGGTTCCACTTCTGCACCTAGAGCTTCTTCTGCAGGCTCACCTTTGGGGTCTTCTTGTGTATGAAGTACATTTTTTGTAGAGTTGATTTCAGGCACTTCAGCTTGAATTGTTACCCTCTTTACTTCTTTGGGTTTTGTTTCTTTCTGGTGAGCAGAATTTGGCTTGTTGGATTTTTTTCTTTGTGCATCTTGCTTGATCGGCTCAACTTTGGCAATATTTTTGGTTGGCAGTTTGGTTAGCTTTTCTTTGGGTGGTTCATCTTTAAATGCTTTTGTTTTGGGCGGTTCTTCTTTGGGTGGTTGTTCTTTGATTGGTTCTGCTTTTCGTATTTCTATTTTGGGTGGTTCTATTTTGTGTAGTTCTTCTTTTGGTGGTTCTGCTTTGCACGGTTCTGTTTTGGGTGGTTGTTCTTGGAGTGGAGTTGCATTAGGTGGTTCTTCTTTGAGTGATTCTGTTTTGAGTGGTTCTACTTTGGTTGCTTCTTCTTTGGGTGGTTCTGGTTTGGCTGGTTCTGCTTTTGGTGCCTCTACTTTGGGTGGCTCTACTTTGTGTAGTTCTTTTATTGGTGATTCTGCTTTGGCTGGTTCTTTGGGTCGTTCTGTTATGGATGGTTCAGGTTTTGGTGGTGCTTCTTTGAGTGGCTCATCTTTGGGTGGTTCTACTGTAGCTTGTTCTGTTTTGGCCTCTAATTTATGTACCTTTTCAACACCTTCATCCAGAATGTGCTCCACTTTAATGGAATCTAAATTGACTGTTGGTGGTTTGCTAGCCACAGGAACATGAGCAACAAGTTGTGCAGACTCAGATGATTCCTCCTCATTGTCAGAACCCTCCATGTCATCTGCAGTCGAGGCCATCAGGGATGCTGCAAACTCCTGCAGACGGGCTTGCTCTTTCCACAGCTTCTCCATCTCTGCTGTTAGTGCCGGGTTGTGCACCGGCTCAGAGACTGACAGCTCCGGGAGTTCTGGGATCTCTTCATTAACAACGTCCATGGCAGGTGCTGAGGATGAAATGGATTGCAAGCGGATATCCTTTATTTTGTCATATAGTACTTTCCTTTCCTCCTGTAGAGCTCGGCACAACGTTTCCAGCTTGGCAATCTTCAGAGTAAAGAGTTCAAGCTCTTTGCCCTTCTCAGATCTCTGATGGAAAATAATGTCATAAAATCAGCACAGCAAAGCGTCACCGAACTGGTGAACAATTGTGTTTGCAGTAATATAACAGGTTACCTCCTCAATCATGTCAGCAAGGGCTTTGTTGCAACTTTCAAAGCGTATTTTCCAAACATTGGACTCCTTTTCCAGCTTCTTCATCTTTTTGGTCATCTAAATAGATAATAAATCATGTATAATATTGTTCTTGATTCAGGTTTCTGTTATTGTTATGGAATATAAAATGTGAGATAATGTAAAGTAGCATACCTTCTCCATTTCTTGTTTGAAAGCAACATAAACTTCATTGCTTTTGGCCAGTGTAGCCTGGAACTCATCAAACTTCTGGGAGTATAAAACAAGCTGTAAGACACAAAAAAATGCAGATGTTTGGGATTGTTTGATCTTCTCAAATAGTGAGTGCATGAATTATAGAACCAGGCCATAATGCATTGGGCTTCCTGAACTGGTCTGTATCTAACAAAGTAAATGTGCCTTACAATATTATATTCTGGGTCATGAGATTAGATTGGATATGTGCCATCATTCTGAGTAAGTGTTAACTAAAATTTAATGATCGCTCAAAACATGACTCGAATGACAATGACATTCGCTGCTTGTATGAGTGACTATCACTGCATAGTTTGTTAATGAATTACTCATAGAGAAAACATCAAATGAATAACCCATACTTACCCTCAACTAAAACCTGATTAGCAGCCTGATGTTAATAATCAGAGTCAGTGCTATTCTTAAATAATACAGTCTAATTGCATAGTCAGCAATACAAGTCAGCTAGAGTTATCAAATTACTGCTTCATTTTATAGAGACTTTTACACCTGCTTAATGAAACAGTTTGGTGCAGCAAGACTGGGGCAGAGGTGTAAAGAGTACCTGAAAACCATACTTGAGTAAAAGTACAAATTACAAGTCACCAATTCCAATAAGACTTGAATAAAAGTCTCAAAGTATCCGATTTTAAAAGAACTTAAGTATTTTACTCGTACTGAATGTAGGCTCAAAGAACACCAAGAAATGTGAAAAACAAGAAACCGTTTATTTATGAGGTTTTATTTCCTAATATAGAAATGAAATTGAACACTTCAATATTTCAAAATGGCAGAACAAAAGTCAGTCTCAGTCAAACTTAATTAATGTGAAACACCTGGCATTTGGCAAGCTGCTAATTCACGTTCACGTGGAATAGCCTCATTTATCACATATAGGTAAATAGTATCCAGTACCTTCAGCATCCTGCAGATGGCGATATCGCCTCTTTCGCCCAAGCAATTAGCCATGGCAGATAAGATGGCAGATAAGATGCCGACTTCTCGCGCACAATCACAATGTAATGAGTAACGGCAAGTGTCCGTTCAAATGTACTGGAGTAAAGAGTACATAAATTCAATCAAAAATGTAGTCGAGTAGAGATTAAAAGTTGCTTATATTTTTGATACTCAGTACAAGTACAAAGTAGCCAAAAAATTCTTAAGTACAATAACGAAGTCCATTTACTCAAATACTTTACACCACTGGACTGGGGGCAATAGTCCTCAATTTTCACACTTATCCATCTTCACACAAACACACACACGCACGTACAGTATGTATGTGTTTGTATATGCGTGAATGTCTGTGTATGTGTACGTGTGTGTGCTTGTGGGTGTACAAGTGAGTGTATTAGTGTGTACCACCATACAACTCTGTTCCCTGTCTCTAACTTTTTAGACATTAAGACACCCCTCAGCTCATGTCTTCCTCATGAGATCTAGAAGATGGAGAGTGGGTGGTTTAAAAAGCAGATGATTAAGCACTAGATGGGATATTCACCTGTGCCTGCATCACTGTGTTCTGCTCTTTCAGCTCTTTAACCTGTAGCTTCCACTCTGCAGCATGAGTCAGTAGCTGCGCTTACACACAAAAAGATGAGAGAGAGAGAGAGAGAGAGAGAGAGAGGAAGAGAGATGAAAAAGCACTCTTTTTTACCTGCTTCTTCAACTGCAACTCCTGCTTCTTCATTTCGAAGCATTTCTTTGTTTTGTCAATTGCTTCTTTAAGCAACTAGCAACAAAGACAGCAAATAAATTAGCATGGTTCCATCAGCCCCCCAATGTTCCCCGACCATACCCCACACTAATCCAGTACCAGCATTATAAACCCAGTAGCAATCCTGCATGCAGTGACTCACATATTCTTTCTCCCGCTTGTGTTTCTCCTCGACTTCCTTCAAAAGCATGTTAGCTTCTTGCAGTTTGGCATCGGACAGCTGCTGCTGCAAGTCTTTCTGTTTTAATATCTTCTCGAAGCTCTGTTTAATGAGTAGAGAAAAAAAAAATATATATACAGTATATACAGATGCATCTCAATAAATTAGAATATCATCGAAAAGTTAATTTATTTCAGTAATTCATATATTATATAGATTAAATATACACAGACTGTGATATGTGTTTCTTTTTTATGGCTTACAGCCATCATACAATTAGATATTATTTAAGAACAATGAAAAGAAAGATTTTTAACAGAGAAATGTTGGACTACTGAAAAGTATAAACATGTACAGCACTTAATACTTGGTCGAGGCTCCCTTTGCATAAATTATTGCAGCAATGCGCCATGGCATGGAGGTGATCAGTCTGTGGCACTGCTGAGGTGTTGTGGACATCCAAGTTGCTCTGATTGCAGCCTTCAGCTCTTCTGCATTGTTGGGTCTGGTGTCTCACTTCTTCCTCTTCACAATACCCGATAGATTACCTACAGGGTTTAGATCTGGCCAATCACACACAGGACTACCATGTTCCTTAAACCAGCTATTAGTACTTTTGCCAGTGTGGGCAGGTGCAAGTCCTGGGGCCAAATGAAATCAGCATCTCCATAAAGCTGGTCAGCAAATGGAAGCATGAAGTGCTCTAAAACGTCCTGGTAGACGGTTGTACTAACCATGATGGACCTGATCAAACACAGTGGACCAACACTGGCAAATGACATGGCTCCCCAAACCACCACTGACTGAAAACTTTACATTGGACTTCAAGCAACTTGGATTCTGTTGCTCTTCTCTCTTCCTCCAGACTCAGGGACCTTGATTAAAAAAAAAAAAAAAAAAAAAAGAGAACTTTGGCCCACATCAAAACAGTCCTTTTTGTCCTCAGCCCAGGTAAGACGCCTCTGATGTTGTCTGTGGTTCAAGACTACTTTGACACAAGGATTACGACAGTTGTAGCCTATGTGCTTAATATGTCTTTGCGTGGGGACTCTTGACACTGCACTGACTCCAGCTGCTGTCCACTCCTTGTGAATCTCTCCCAAATTCTTGAATGGGCTTTATTTCACAATCCTCTCAAGGCTATGGCTATCCCTGTTGCTTGTGTACCTTTTCCTGTGCAGGGTGTCAATGATTGCTGTCTAGACGGTTGTCAGTCTTTGACAGTCTTTCCTATGATTGTATAGCCTAGGACCATTGAAAGGCTCAGGAAACCTTTGCAGATTTTTTGAGTTAATTAGCTAATTAGAGTGTGACACCATGAGTCTTCAATATTACTTTTTCACAATATTAAAATTTTCTGAGATACTGAATTTTGGGTTTTCATTAGCTGTAAGCCATAATCATCCAAATGAAAAGACAAAAACACTTGAAATATATCAGTTTGTGTGTAATAAATCTATATAATATATAACTTTCACTTTATGAATTGAATTGCCTCAAGTTAACAATTATAGTTAGTTATTATATAGTACTGTATATATATCGCATTTGCAGCAGGATATAATAGCTAAAGGGGGCTCTACTAAATACTGAGGATGTTTCCCATCAAGGGGTTGAAGAATTCTGATACTGTAATATTCATTAAAATGTCATTTTTAATTGATTTGGGAGAAACCACTTGTTATATCAGTTGTGTTGAGCTATAAATTGCTCTTGTTTCACTGATTTATTACAAACACCTTTTTTTGCTTTTTGGAGACAACTTTTCTTGTATTTTAGGGTCAGAAGTGGGGTATGTCTTGGGGTGACCTTTAACATTCAGTATGTGCCCTAAAGTACAGAGTGAAACGTCAGTGCCTGCTGCCACCAAATCTTTCTGTACTGTACACCTTTTGCAGTCAATCAAGGGTTTTTCAACACTTGCCTCCTCAGGAATCTGGTAGCAGCAGGTAACAGCTGCCTCTTTCTGACATGTCCAGATAGTGTAGCCTTTTCTATTAAATTTTCCTTTAACTTTGAACTTGCGAAATTGCCCTCCTACTGTTTATCTAAGAGCATTTAGTACCTTTGCTATTTTTTTTATATTCTTGTACTTTTGTTCAAGGCAATGATCTCTTATCTTAACTATATGGACAACTGACTTATCCATTTCTGACATTTGATTTTTTTTCTGGGGTTTGAATTTGTGTCGAATTTAAAGAAATCCCTTGTTATATTAGTTGTGTTGAGCTGTTTAAATTGCTCCTGTTTCACTGATTTATTACAAACAGCTGCAAATTAGTAATTTTGGACAAATTTTTTTTTCTAAAGGTTTGAATAATTTCCAGTGCAACTGTATATATCCCAGTGGTTCTCAAAGTGTGGGGCGCGCCCCACTAGTGGGGAATACAGACATGACAGGTGGGGCGCAATGAACGGG
>JAQQZT010000012.1:27822794-27833400 GCA_030068275.1 Clarias platycephalus | reverse complement strand
AAAATAATTAACACAAAATATAAAGTAAAAATAAAACAAATTAACCTGCACTTTACCTTTAAAAAAACGTAAAAAATTATCCCGACAGATAAGTGTTTCTGTTTGTGCACGCAGGCGCTGTGTGTGTAAAATGTTCCTCTCCTCTCAGGTTCCCAAACAAACACACAAACTCTGCTCTGTCGCGACTGCGCACGTGTGTGTGTGTATTCATCCAGCAGGGGAGACGATTACCTACAATTCCGCAGCGCAAGAGAGAGAAAAACCGTTGGCTCAGCTGTGATGACGTGAAGCTCGATGTCAAAACAAGAAGCGCATGCGTGATACATGATAATCGGTGCTCGTAAACTAAGACAAAGCGCGTTTTTCTAAATTTCTTTCAAATCTTTGCTCGTCTTGCGGAACACTCGTAAACCGCGTTACTCGGAATCCGAGGTTCCACTGTAATCGTTAGTTGCAGCCCTAGTATATACACACATAGTTACTCGCACATTACGTTAACAAACAGAGGTGCCTGATTGTTCTACGGAGCTCACTGCTGCTACATCCAAAATTCAGAAGACACAGACCTCGCAGACAGCGAAGGCGGTTTTGGATGAGACCCGGCCGGACTTCTACATGGCAGAACTGGTAGCAACATTTTGTCTGGGCTTCTGATTGGTCTTCTGTTGATTAGGGATTCTCCTGACAGCACTTAACTGGGCATTTTGCGTTTTCATGTACAAAGATATTTTTAACAGAGGTCGTGCGGACAGTATTACATATAGTTGTTCTTGGTTGCTATTTCACATTAATTCTGGAAAAAGATCAGACATGATTTATCTAGGTTTATATGACAATAACCTGTACTCCATTACTCTAATCACCCCTAGCGTTTTGTTATGTAATGTCCTTGTCTGCATTCACTCAACGCATCCTTTATCCACAGTGGCTGTTACTAACCCATTATCCAACCACACAAGAAATGGTAAGCCACATCTACTTCCTCATGAAAGTCTTGATTGATATGCACTTCAGAGTGGCATGTGTGCAAAGCTTTATATAATAAGCTGAGGTCCAGTATTACCGTAGTTTCTTTTAACATTCAACATTAGTGACAAGTGTCATTGTTACACAAATGTGTTTAATTACCAGGTGTTGTACAGTAAAATATAAGCAAACTCAGTGACTTTTCTTTAAGCTTTTTTTTGGCCAGTGACACTTTTATGTTAGATTATGAACTTCTATATATTCTGTCTACATTTGGATGAATTGAGCTGCTGCTGTCTGCACTTACTTAGTAAAATGAATAAATAATGATTTTTGATTTTTTTTAATGGGTTATATACACTAGTTGCTGGAAAACAAACCAGATTTCATCTGATTTTTTTAAAGGAATCCATCCTCTAAATTAATTAAATAGTTCTAACCCAAAACAAACCATAACATTGGATGAGAACTGTAATATGGCTGTAACTATGTTGTGATGGCGTACAAAATTAGGCTATGATGTTTTGAAAGTTAGATTGACTTTGATTAAATGATAATGCTGAATGAACAACCCAAACACAACATTGCAAATACAATATCCGAGAACATCCATGAGTACTATAATATAAGTTTCTAACTGGGTTTAGAATTCTGATCTGAGATTGTGATAGTCACAACAGCTTTCCACGCAGAGCATGCATCTCATGTCGTAAATCTCTTAGTGTTGTAATATTACCTCTCTGTACTGTATTTCCTACTTTTAACAGCATGCCCACAAGTGGTCCAGTGGTAAACACTGTGCTCTCTACAGAGTGAATAGAATTTGAGTCATGCTCAGGTCATCGGTTTAGTATCCATGTTTTGAATTTTTTAAGTAACATTGTGCT
The DNA here is from genome assembly GCA_030068275.1 of Clarias platycephalus. NCBI lineage: Eukaryota > Metazoa > Chordata > Actinopteri > Siluriformes > Clariidae > Clarias > Clarias platycephalus. Next base: position 27,831,547 of record JAQQZT010000012.1, on the reverse strand, counting down.
ACAGGCATTTGTTCAACATTATCCCATTATCATGTAGTCAATTTTGTAATTTCATCATGCTTTTAAAATAATTGATTGCCAATGTTGTCCCAACGTCCACAATGTTGGCAAATTTGACAAGCAAATATTGTCAACCAAAAAATTTTGCTTTTCATAGAAGCATAGAAGCATCATAGAATACTATATACAAGGCATGAAGATATTTACCCCCTACTATAACTTCATAGAAGTCTGTATTTTAAATTATGTTGTTTAATCTTTGGAAGTACCGCAGACAAATGCAGCTATTGTGCCACCACCTCTGTCCAATATGGGCGTTAAATCAAAAACAATCACTCAGCTACTTCACAAGTCTACCTACCAACCAACCTACCTACCTACCTACCTACCTACCTACCTACCTACCTACCTACCTACCTACCTACCTACCTACCTACCTATCTACCTACCTACCATAAAAAGTTTAAAATTGACCAGGTATAATTAAGGCATGTGACATAAAACAAAATAATGACAATCAAAACTATGTATGGTCATTCTAACATACCTGTAAGTTTATATAATAATATTGATTCATTTAAAATGTAAGTTGAAGTAGGGAACTATAAAATTATACAAAAATTGTCACTGTCCTAACATTAACATTGTTTTAATACTTGCTATGTTCTTTATTGTTTTTATATTTATCTTTGATCTTTTTATTAATCATGTCTTTGTTATTAATTACTAAATATTAAACTGTCAGTCGGTCAAATACTTGTATATGGTCATAATAACAGCCTGCTTTTTCCATTCCCAATGACCTGTCCATTGGCTGGCACAGAGAAAGGGACAGCTGAATTTCTTTGGTCATTGCTGCGACTACCTCCACACTCAGCAGCTGTATCCTCTGCTCCTCCCTCTTCTCAACCTCCGGTTGTTCCTGCTGGTCGGAGTTCCAAAACCTCTCTTGGCTTTATCTCTACCCCTCTCATTTGGCCTGTAAGAAAGAAACCAGAGAACAAAGTAACACAGGCTCCAAAATACTCTACTATACATTTGACTAAAGTGCCTCCCTTACTGACCAAAAGTATGATGAACCTGTCCCCTGAGCCAAGAATTCCCAGAGCAATTACTGATTCCAAGAAAACAAACTCTACAACAAGAAGGCCAACATATTCCCACGTACTGTGGCCACATAATCAGACTGAAAGGGTGGTATCAGTCAGTAATCGCAAGAGTAAGCCATTGACTCCACAGTGGGATTTGAGTGAGAGCAAAGAGAACAGCTCTGAAGAACTTGATTTCGAATCTGGATTTGGCTCAGAGTCATTTCTCTATGATATTGTTTTAGATGAGAATATTTTCAGTTTATTTGATTTTGACCCTACTTACTCTCTAGATGAGAGCCTGACCACTACCAGCCTGACCATGTCGCTTTTAGAAATGGCAAGTGTCCCTACTACGACAGACAATGCTCCCTTTGAGCAGGATGAAACACAGCACGGTGTGATGCTTATCAAAGCTCCAGGATGGTCAGATGTGCAACGGAACCAATCGGGACAAAGCAGACATACTATACAAACAACAGTACCTCCCTCCCTTTCAGGACCAGAAATATCTCCAACCTACTTTGGCTTAATAAGCACTGTCCGTTGGGATCTCCCAGAGGTCACAGGTACTCAGTGCCTCTTTACAGATGTAAGCAGGTGTTCCAAGATGTCTCATCTGATACAACCCACAGTCATTGCACATGAACAGAAGGAAACTTCTGGTAGGATAGTGATGTCAGATACACAGTATAAATTTACAGAAACCACTCCCAGCATAGCTGATCCCCAGAAGTATTTCTCTGATTATATCCCCTATCAAACAGGGACCTTGTCAGAAAGTCAGTACCTTTCCCAGAGTATCTCTCCTCACGATGCAGAGGTACACCCTACTTTATATATCAGCCAAATGCTTGCCATGGAGGTTCCACATAAATATATTATTAGGCCTAGTCCATTGTCACTTACTGCTATTTCATCAGCTCCAACATTTGGCACTTCTCAAAGCTTTATTCCCTCTGGTGCAAAAGACAGTGGTGACCTGGCTTTGTCCCAATCAGAGAATCTATTCCCCTCACCCCAAAACCCACATAATAACAACTTAAATTCTTTGAGTATCCTTAGCCTTATTGCTTCTTACCTGGTCACTGAGGGTACATTGACTGCACCATTGTTGGCCAGCCAGTCTGAATTAGACCCAGTCAACGGGCTGGAGTCATCACATATAAATAGACCTTTCGAGCCTCTTCACAGGACATTAAACAGACAAAAAGACCATAATCCTTCAATAGCTGACCAGTCATATGTCTTTCATATTTCATGTGCTACAACACCCATCCTGACAGACAAACAGGGCAGCTCTTCTATTAACTCAAACTTTAAAATGAGAACACATAGGGATGATGGATTGCCCATGCTTAGCTTAACCTCTAACAACAATTTTGACACTGGTTTTATATCCTCATATATTTTACCGGATACCTTGAAGGCAATAGACAGGGATGGTGTCATGGAAACAGTGAACTATGCAGGAATCGAGGCAACCCCATCTAACATTATCTCATCTGTGTCTCAGAATATAAAGGGGTCTTCAAGTCAAATTGGTGATTCTAAAGGTTATTCAGTTATGATGCAGATTTCAAACATATTTTCAGAAGAATCTGCATTCCCATTTGAATCCAAGGATTTTGATGACTCCACCACCATTAATGAAACACACCCTTTCCATAACAACTACATGTATTCAAGGACCAACAATGACAACTCCATTAGCACAAGCCAACTACACGTACATATTCATACAACCAAAATCATGACTGCCAGTGCTGACACTGGTTTCCGTTCAATTCATTCAACAAGAACTTACTGGCATGATAGAACAATCAACCCCATTCATTTCTATAGCAGTATGATCTCAAGTACAGCCAATACACTCACTGTATTACAAGCTAAGCCAATCAACAACAGCTCACTGGTCTCCCCAATCTTGACTGTCACTGCACTACATTTACCATACACAGAATTTGATCATATCTCAGGTGTTTCTCAAGTAACCAGTGGATTTCATCACACTTCCAACTTTCCCAGTAGACTCTCATGGCCTTCAATGTTAGAAGCAAGTGTACATAGTCTTGGTCTAGACATTCATTCAGTGGATACTAGCTTTGTAAATGAGGACCTTCAGGATAATATACATGCTCAGTTCTCAACAACAGAGAAGCTTTTTTGGTTTGAATATGGATCAGCAAAGCCCTCAAGCAACAGCAATAATGTCCCTATTGTTCATCCTATTACCACAGATAGAGAAATGCACCCAACTCCCTCGGTTGCTTATGGCCAGTCCTTTGTCTCCACAAATGACACGCTTCCTCTGGTCTCCCCTCCTAAAGGAGCCATTGCAGACATGCAATTTGCACACACTGATGCCACCCATGGAACCACTACAGTCTCCCCTGAATTTATCTCATGTCCGTGTAAAACGTTTTTTTACAGTTCTTGTCATTGTGGACTTTCAACTGGGAACAGTATGTTTTCTAATAATGTCCTAGATCTTAGAGATAGATATCATTAATAATTATATTGTTTCTGCTGATCATAGAATGATGGCTTAATGGGAAGAAATAATCACCTTTTCGTCTTATCCAGATTTTAGAAGGATCTTGATTGTCTTAGTGGTGGTAGAAAGATACATGTATTAACAATTTTTTTTTTTTTTTTTTTTTTTTACAATGAACCTTTAGTATGTTTTTCATGCTGCACTAGCTTGTGATTTTGATTTAAATTTTCTTAGGAGATATAGTGTTTGTGTGTTTAAATTGAAGAACAATTGCTTTGACAAACATGTAAAAATGACATCTGACAAAGTATGGTGATAAACATAGTGCTTTTGCGTTGTCTCCTAAGAAGGTTGTGGCCGTGTAGAGAGTAGAGATGCACTGAGCTCTAGTCCTATATTTACAATATAAACATAACCCCATCTTGTGATGGTTGTGAGGCATGGCAGTAGGCTCCTGAAAATTCTCTGAAGTGTTTGGTTCTACAAAATGCGTGTGTTTCTATGGAAATTTAAAGGGCTCATATTGTAAACTCTTTCCACTTTTATTATTTATTAATACACAGCCAGTTTTAATGTGCATTTGGAATTGTTTGTTCAACCATTTTTTGAAAACTCAAAACTCATTAGGAGGTCTTTTACGTCCTCTTCATTGTTTAAATTCTTGCTGGTACTACAGTATGTAGCAAAAAGCCAAAGAGAATTAATTCTAGAGGAGTGATTCTAGGAACAGACACAACAAAGACAGTTCAGAGGAAAGTCAAAAGACTTAGAAGCAGTTACTAAGAAGACAAAGTGTTGTTTAAGATGAAATAACGTTACCAGATGTGTTTTCTTGCTGAAGTGCTTCAGTGACTTGTTTTTAATGTGGGTTTTGGCAGGCAGCTGCTTTCTCATCATTCCAATACAGTAAGTCCGCTACATACGAATAAGGTCCATTCTGAGAACTCGTTCGCTAGTTCCAATTTGTTTCTAAGTCCAATAAACATTTTCTAGGATACTAACCCAATTGGCTATACACAGTATATTACATTACAGTGTTCTTTAGAATCGTGCTGATGGTTAAAGAATTCATGTTAAAAGAACAAGCAATGTCTGCCATCTTTTATACCTTGATCCATTCTCCCAATGTTTTTTAAAAACTTTTTTCTTCATTGTTATTGCTTGGCGCTTCTTAGCAGGATGAGCTTCATCGCAGGATCACCTTCATCACCGCTTTTACACTTGCAAAATTTGCAGGCTACACCCACATGACAATGCACGCCGGACATGTGATCTAACTCCCGTGATTGAACATGTGCAAACGTTCGCGAAAGTTCTTAGCAGTTCTTCCGAACAGTTCTTAATTCAAATGTTTGTATATTCCTATACTTAATAAAAGACTTACTGTACTGCGGACCAACACTAATTTTGTTTTGTGGTTTACAATGTCGGATGGACTGACTTACTTTCACCCATGGTCGTCTTCGGTAAAATACAATACAATGCTAATTATTTTGTAAGCTGTCCTTCATTAGTATGAAAACTTGACGACTGATTAGTTTTGACGATATCTCGTGTGCTAAAATTTTTTGTGCTTTAATGTGCCCTAAAGGCACCTCCAACATATCTAATCCTAAAGATATCCTGCAGACCTGTGCAAATTTTTTTTTAATTTTTTTTTTAAAGCAAAAAACTTCGAGATAAATCTGCACATTAGGAGATCTGCAGATTTTATTAGGAGATAAAAAAAAGTGTCTGCAAAACTACTGTAATGCTGCACATAATTATATGTCGTATACTGTATATAATGTTCTGTAATTGTTGTAGTTGGTTATATAATTTTCTGGTCAGCTTAGTTCACAAATATATAATACTGTATATGGTAAAGGAAAATAGTTTGCTATTATATGGGTCTTTTAAATCATTAAGGACAACATGATCACGCAGTGAATAGGTGTATATATCAAAACTTATACAGTGAAACCTCGGATTGCGAGTGTCCCGCAAGACAAGCAAAGATTTGGTTTACGAGTACTGAGTATCATGTATCACGCATGCACTTCTTGTTTTGATGCCGAGCGTCACGTGATCACAACAGAGCCAACGTTTTTTCTCTCTCTTGTGCTCCGGAATTGTGGGTAATTGTGGGTGCGTCTCTTACTGGTATAATCAACATCCATGCACACGTGTACTGTTTACTATAACACTGTGACCACGTGTGTGTAAAACATATTTTATTTTGTGTCTGCATGCGTGTGTGTACAGCGCGCTTGTACTTTACCACAGTGATTCTGTTATTGTGTCGCTCAATCGAGTGTCATTAGAGATATTTCTTGTTTATTTTTCCGATAAAACAGTGTTTCCGTTGTGTGCACGAGCGTGTGCATGAAAAGAGTGGAGGAAGGGTAACTGTGTAAGACAAGTAGGGGGAGAGAGGGAGGGGCTCCTTACTTTAGCTTCACACACATGCACACACAAACACATACACAGCGCTTTCGCGCACAAACGGAAACACTTATCTGTTGGTATTTATTTTTATTGTGTTAATTATTATTATGTATTTATTTTTTGGGGCTGTGGAACAAATAATTTGAGTTTCCAATGTTTCTTATGGAAAATTTGATTTGGCTTACGAGTGTTTTGAAATATGAGCCCGCTTCTGGAAATAATTATACTCGTAATCCAAGGTTCCACTGTATACTGAAAAAAGGTGTTTTGTCTCTTTATTTCATTTCCCTACTGCTGTGCCACACAGACTACTGCACTTCTAAAAAAAAATAAAATGTTCCACTACTAACTAAGGTCATCTTAATTCTTATAATTAAACTGATCTTTATTCCTGCTTCGATTTCCAGAATTTACCTACTACAGGATTTCTCTGACTGTATCAAATGACCCAAACATTACAGATAAATCCATAGCACAATGGGTATGATTTATATATCTCTTATTACTTTGACCATATGAGACACACCTGCATTTGAATTTCCCACATTTCTTTATTTCTTTTTAATGAAATTACACAATACAGCCTATATTGTGCTTGTTTGTTTTGTTAGTTAAACCAAACCTTCCAGGACTGGAACCACACTATTTATGTAACTAATGTCAGGTAAGAAAGATTTGTCAATCGTGATGTCACTGGATATCAATTTACAAAAACTGTTGTTATTGCTGCTGCTGCTGTTGTTGTTATTAATGCTCTTATATGAATTTCCCTCTTTTTCCCCAGCATTCCACCTAGCACTGACTCCTCCAGTGCTACAAGCAATAGGTAAAACATTATACATGTACCTCAGTTTACTGTTACATTTATTCTATGCATTTAATATTCTACTTACAGTATGTTATACATGTATTACTCTATGTTGTTTTGTTTTGTTTTTCAGATTTTCCTGTAAGGCACTACTGGTGTACACAAACACTACAGGCAAATTTCTTCCAGACGCTGACATCATGAACAGGCTGAAGAGTGACTCTAAAGCCAGCTTTATGTTAGATAACATCACCGTAAACACAATTGGTATGACCCTTAATCAAATTCTTCTGATCATATTCACTTCTCTCAAATTGAAGTAAAAGTACTTCACAAAAGTCTTAAGCCACTCCTGGTTTCTTGATATTTAATTAAACTAAATGATGTAAATAAAAAAAAACTTGAAGCAAAAGTTTTACTGTGACCGACTGAAAACTGGCTAAATCTATAGCTTAAAAATTGGTTGTATGTAATAACCACAGCAGCATACCCATTTCTTTTCTCATCTGTTTCAACCATTCAGCATTACCAGTATACTAATTACTGGCCTGATCATCTGTCATCATCCGCACCTGTTTCTCGTTGGTTCATACCTAAAGTTTACATGGTTTTAAGTTAGATGGTAAAAAAAGTAACTGTGTGACTTAACAAACAAAAAGATTCCTCTAAAACTGCTCAGGTACTGGGACTGGATAAAAAAAGAACGACAAATCCTTCCACAAATGAGAGCCAAAGTCTCTACATTTAAACTGCATTTAAACTAAATTTTAAAATAGGATGGGAGAAGGCTTAAGATATGATTTTGAGAGCAAATCTTCAGCTAAAACACCTAATTGTTTTCATCTAATTGTTTTTAGTAAAAAAAAAAAAAAAAAAGTATGAGAGCCTCCCAGATGTTTCTTATACAATACACTTGTGTAGCCACATAACTGATGTGTCTTGCTTCTCCAGAGAACTGTGAGGCTGAAGAGGCACCACTGCACTATAAATGGCCAGAGAGCAGACCATCAGTGACTCATTTCATTCCCTGCTTCCCGTACAAAGAGCAAAATGCATCTAGGACATGGTGTGTAGACAGTGGAATTTACTATGTAATTGAACAGTAATGCACTGATTATGGATGTAATATCAGCATTCATGAATGAAGGTCCTCAAGCTCTCTCTCTCCCTTCTCTCTCAGCATGATCAGCATGGAAAATTATTTATCTATTTGGGACCAGCCAGATCTCATAAACTGCACAGATATCGAAGACATTGAAGTTTCACAAGGTGACATTCTTGAAATGACTCACTAGTTGTTTGTTGTTCATCAGAGTAATCAAAGTTACTTGTTTGAAACAGAAAACGCTGTGGAGGTAGCTGTTCAACTTGCTGACATCACAAACAATGAGCTTTCCACTGAGGAACTGTTTAAGGTTGTTACTGTGGTAACCAAGCTGGTGAATGTGGCCCGAATTAACATCACCTTGGCTTCTACGGTGGTCACCATCATTTCCAACATGATGATCAACTCCGAGGCTGTGCAGCTGGCTACCTCAGAAATGTAGGGGTTTTTTGTTTTCGTTTATTTTCTGGCAGATAAAGTATTGTAATGGCTTTTAAGCCTAAAAAGACTTGAGGTAGAAAATGCAGACTTTTTCCTTTGCTTTTAAAAGTACAGTAATATAATGTAAAATATAATAATAATAACAATAATAATAATAATAATATTCATGATAATAATATATTATATTATATTAATGATATACTTTACAAATTAGAAGATTTCACGCTATCAGCACACATTTAAATTTAATTAAATACAAATGGAATAGATTACATTTTTCAATATGTATGAGCTGCGTTCAAGTCATCCTGAAATATAGAAAAGCTCTTAGTGTAGCTAGATCAACGTATCTCTCCACTCTTATAGAAAATAACAAAAATAATCCTA
>JAQQZT010000012.1:27732134-27743752 GCA_030068275.1 Clarias platycephalus | reverse complement strand
CCTTGAGAGGAACCAGACTCAACAGGGAACCCATCCTCATTTGGGTGATGACAGATAGAAATGATAACATCATGTGTATTGTGCAGGTGAAGGTGCATCACAAAGAACACTTATGTAAATCAGCTGAAAAATGGGAAACTCTTGTAGCAGAGGGTATACTGAACCAGACCAACCCACAACTATAGTTCATTCTTCCTCATTGCTCATTTGCAACATGTACTAGCAAATTGCCCCTATGGGCAGAACAGAGACTGGTGCAAAAGTCCATTACCTAAAGCTTCTTTGTGGAATTGAACACAAGAGGAACCAAGACCCAGGCGCATGATTCCCATCGAGTCCTGAGTGAAGTTATTGATCCGAAAATCTTTACAGCTACCAAGAACCTCTCCTTTAAAACTGAAACAAATGCAAAAACTTTTAATTTCTTCACTGTTAAGTTATTTTATTATTCCCTCTTACATGTACAGTATGCACCAATTATGAACACTTTTTTAGATAATTAAGCTTGTTTTGCATTTTGTTAAACAGACTAAAAAATGTAAATAAAGTTTAATTAAACAGCAATACTTATAAACTTTCAAATTATTCTCTAGTTATAGAGTACATCCCCCAAATCGTGTCAGTTAAAAACCCTTTTTGCGTCTAGCATTTATTTGGTGAAATGTCCAAGTCTAGCAGATTTCTCTACCCAATGTCAACAAACAAACAACTTGTAGCTGGTCTTTACCTGAGGAGTGGATACTTCTGCTTTTCATTTGCCTCTGCAGCAATCAGAGACTCAGGAGGGAGCCGAACAATCGTCACTGGCTGAAGGAACACAGCAGAGTTATGATGGAGACATGCACCCAACATTATACTAAGAAGAATTATTTATTTTCAAGTATATAAGACATATAACTATCTTATAACAGACGTATACGTAAACAATACGGTATTCAACAATAGGTTACTTTTGAGAACCAGCAACACGACACAAGCTGTGATGACATGGTTTCTTAGCTTGTAATTCATATGTGCACACTTACATTCATACACAACTTTAATACAACATACCAGCTCAGAATCAAGAATTATTATTTTTTTAAATGAATAAACACTTACTTCAGCTGGATCACATTTCATCTCCACGCTTTGAGTACTTGGCTCTTCTCCCACCACATCAAACTGTGTAAGGGAAGAGTATTCTTATACAAACGTGTGCTTTTACTGCATTTTTGGAAATAGTACTCCATAAAACATACCAACAACCAACCATAAAAAGCCGTTACATGACTAGAAGTATAATTATCTTAAAAGTGCTTGTTGGTGTGACAGGGTTGTCCAGGGTTGAGTTTTAAGAAGAATGAGGAGACGGGTACAGTTTGTGGAAATTAGTTCATACATTTTTACTATAAATTTAATTTAATTACATAAACATTACATTCAAATGTTGTTTTTGTTTACATGATTCAGCAATGCAGAAGAAATAAAATAAACATCCAAAAACAAATTAAGTTGTTTTTTTGCAACTTTTGCACAGTACTGTAAAAACAGTTGAGGGTTAAATACCTCACAGTTATCTGTATCTTTGTCTGTGGTGGTGCCATCAGTTATACCATCTGCAGATGCAGTGCCTTGTTTGTCCCGTCTATGAGAATAAAATGCAACAATTTACTGATGCAGTGGCACAGTGACATAGTGGTTAGCACGGTGTCCTCACACGTCCACCTGGGGTCTGTGTGCGTGGAAAGTGTATGTTCTCCCTGTGCTTGGTGGGTTTCCTTTCACAGTCCAAAGACATGCAGGGTAGGCTAATTGATGTGTGACTGTGTGTGTTTGCATGCCTTGCGATGTACTGGCATCCCATCAGGGACGTACCCTGCCCGGTGCCCTCAGGTCCCTGGGATAGGCTCCCACAGCCCTGAGAGATTTTAATAATGCTGTACATTATTTAAAGTTACTAATTTAAAGTTAAGCGTCATCACACATACATTGCTGCCCAGTCCAGATATGCTAGGAGACTAGAGTCAGCCAATATACAGCATCCCTGGAGCAGACAAGGTTAAAGGCTTTGCTCATGGGCTTAACAGCTGCAACTTGGTGGAGCTGGGACTTGAACAGGCGACGTTCTGATCAACAACTAAAAGCCTTAATACACTTAGCAAATACTTTCAACTTTGCCAAACATTTTTTCTGAACTATTTCAAAAACACCTCTAAAAATGGTGCACATAAATTAGTACATTTTAAAGAGATGATCAAATGGTTTTAAATTTTCAGACGATTTGCCCCAAATATTGACACGGGGCTTACTAAACTACCCCATTCACTTTGGTAAGAATCACAGTACATCTGCTCATTCATGCAGTTCAGAAGGCAGAAACCAAGGGTATAAAATAAACAGTTACAGGACAAGAGATTCGGTTAATGTTTAAATCAAACTTCAGGATGGGAAAAAAAGTGTGATCTGTGGCATGGTTGGGGGGGGGGGGCAAGTTAAAGTTTTGCAAGTGTAACAGCAAGTTACAGTTTTGTGGGTGGCAGCAACCTGTTGATAAAAGTAGTTATTATAATTACCTGCTGTTTTTGTTTGAGATGCAATCTAAAGTTTGAAACACCAAACTGTGAAGTAGTTCAACCTGAGAGGAACATAATGGAATTATTTAAGAAGGAAACAGGGTTTGAGATGTATTGTTTGAAAGTTAATGTTATGTAAGCCTCAAGGAACCCATCAGGAAAACTGAGCAAAACCTGGACTGCCAAGTCTAATGCCCATCCTGCAATCAGGCTCAAACTTACCTTTCTACCATATATACACGTAGAGCCTTGAATTAAAAGTGCTGCTTCAGCAAAGTTCATCATTGTCTTGCCTCCATCAAATGAGATGGTCATTTGGTCCAGCTGCACAAGACACAGACATCAGCTGTGAATTCATCAGGACAGAATCCCTGCAGAACCACGTCTGCTGGTTACATATAAAACGTGTGTTTGAGCTCAAATGCCAGAGCATCTGTGTTATACCCTTGATCGAGGTGCATAACCATCAACTTAACTGAACATCAACTGTTCTATGTGTTCATAAATAAAATTCTTATTTATTAAAACATCTGGTAATAAGTATACAAATTTTACAAACTGAGACTAAGGCTGTACCAAACAGCGATAATTTTATGGCACCAAATTGCTTCGCTACTATCGAGTATCAAAAAATGCCTCGTCATCGGTATCAGATTTCAATTCCTTATTGTGCATTTAATCAGCATCAGTAAGTTTTAAGCATGCAGCATACTCATTACAATATTACACAATTAATGAAACACCTGAATATTCATAATTAAATGTAAAAGCAGAAAGCTGCTTCATGTTCAACTGCAAGAAGAACAAACCACAGCCATCTTCCTCTCAAGTTCTGCTAACATTATAATACCTCTCTCAAAACTTCCCCCATCTGATTACTGATTCCATTGTTTGAGCATAACTTAAGCTTTCAACAAGAGAGCGCTAGCCAAATCAAAAGCTTCAATTAGAGTTTCAGGAGGTACAGCAGCTGTCTCTCAATTCTAACTTTTATAATTTTTTATTTAGTAATATTAGCAGACAGCCATTGAATGGAGGAGAACATAATTCATAAAACCTGCTAATTTTTCATTAAAAGGTGAACTGAACGGTTCAGTTTACAACCAAAGAAAGTGAACATGCAGGGTGCTAAATGAGTGAAAAGGCTCATTTGTTCATTCAATTAATATCATCAATAATAATTGGTGAGCCATCGACAGAAGTCAAGGTATCAGTACAGATACAGAATTTTCCCTATTGTTATCCAGTGTTAAGACTATAATAGATCGATTCCTGACTTGTGAAACTATCCGTTACCTCTTCTAGGTACTCTCCAAGTTGAGTGGCGAGATCAACATCCCAGTTTTTTGTGAGATCCCGGATAGGCTGTAACAGGTGGGCAAACCTCGTCTCGGCAGAATTCATTGCGACAAAGCTGCAAGTACTTTTTAAAAAAAAAAAAAAAAAAGTAATTGTCATTTTCTTTTTGATCCTCATCAGTTATCACCCAGAATAGTATGTCATATTTGAACCACTGACTAAAGCTTTGGGCTTTAGTTTGTTTTTGGGCTTGTTTCACATGTTTGCATGTGAAACAAGATATAGATTTATTTCTTTGGAGGCTAGCATTGATTTTGTCTTCAGCAATAAGTACTGGGGATCAGACCAGACAAGCTATCCTTTACTCCCCACATATGCAAATCAATGTGCATTTTTATCTCTATACAACTTAATACAACTTAAAGAACTATTACAAACAGTGGTTTAAGATTGTAAACAATACATAATACAAACTGTTTTACATAACACACAACCTCCACAATACAGCGGGGCCCAAAAAATGTATACACATTTCAACATTTTTCATCTATGCCCTTTTTTAAAACTCTAATTGAAATATGGCAGCAATTTGTAGTACAAGGTTTCCGTTAAAAAGGTCAGCAGTCATACGATCGTGGATGCCAACATGTGACCGTCAGAAAGGAGGCATATATTTTTTATGTATATAATGTACAAGGGTGTATACATTTTTTGGGCCCCTCTGTAAGTACCCAATATCTTAAAAATAAATAAATAAATTAGAACAGGATGGTTCTATGGAAAGCAAACAAGAAAAATGTATGCACTATAAGATAAAACTTAATACATTATACTGATGAAGATTTTAATTCATAGTGCATCCATTTGTTTAATTACATTTTACTGGACATCAGGGCTGTTATGAGAAACAGGATGATGCATTTGTCCAATTTCTGTAAGATAGCTACAATACAAGCACAGCGATATGGAGGTGAGCACAGGTGAAGGAAAAAAAAAATCTTGAAGATCAAGATTTATATTATATAATAAAAGGTATAATTTGCTATCTTTTTATTTTTTATTTTATTTTATCCCCCCCCCCCAATTTTTTGCCCGATTTAGGGCTTGCCCGCTAGGGGGCTCCCACATTAAGCTCATACCGCCACTCAGTAGAGAGGGCACACGTGTTTCCTCCAACCCACATGACGTCATCGACCATTTTTTTCGAACTGCTTGCTCACGCACCGTTGGGGGCGGCCTAACACACTCGGAGGAACAGCTCTATCCGCTTCTTCCGCTTACTCGAGCTCACAAACGCCCTTGATTGGCTTGTAGAGCCGTCGTTAATGTGGGAGCGCGAAGTACCTCTCATCCCTTCCCGCTGAGAGAGCTCGGCCAATCTCTCTATGCCTCAGGCTATGAGAGGAAAACAGCATCACCCGGGGTTCGAACCAGCGATCTCCGGATGATAGGGCGAGCGCTTTACCACTGCGCCACTCGGAGGCTAATTTGCTATCTTAACTGCTTCGACCATCATAAACTCCCTAGCCCAAAAAAAAAAAAAATTTTTTTTTAAAAAGGAAAAATGCCTTTGCCATCAGGGACTCACAAGTGACGTGATGTCCTTGTCATTCAGTACATTTATGTCATCAGCTGACTTCATTTTATTGCCATATAATGTTATTAATAAATAAAAAGCAACCCCAGATCATAATACTGCCTCCAGAGGCTTATACTGTACAGTGGTCACTATGCATGATGGAGCATTGCTTCTTACCCTCATGCACTCATCACTCTGGAACAGGATCAGTCTGGACTCATCAGACTACATGACTTTTTCCATTGCTCCACAGTCCAATTTTATACTCCCCTTTTTAGCCTCATTAACAAGTAGTTTTCTTATGGCTACATAGCTGTTTAGTCCCCATCCTGAGAGTTCCCAACAAATCATGGTTGTATGGAAATGCTCTTAATTTCAATATTAAACATAGCAATATTTTTTACTGTAACTTTCTGCAACATGAAGTGATTAACTGATTCCCATTCATGATTTTTTTCCAACCACATTTTTTCCACAAAGTTGATCCAGTGTTGCCAACTTAGCAATTTTGTTGCTAGATTTAGCAACTTTTCATACTACCCTAGCAACTTTTTTTTCAAAAAGCACCTAGCAACAAATTTAGCAATTTGTAACATTCATTTGGCTACTTTTAGCAATTTTTAAAAAGTGACTCAAAAGAGCAGTGGCTGCAGGCTTCACTCAGTAGAGTGCGGGGGTGGGGCTACATAAGGTCTAAATAGCCAGGAACGTCACATATTTCAAATAATGTTTTTGCTGAGATGGCCAGTCAATTTGAGAAAACAAATTATTTTGTATACTACATAAAGATGTAGTTTTTAGTTGCGATTACGCAATGATGTCATGACGCAAAGTAATATGTTAATAAGAACCTATTTATAGTGCATCTGGATGTAATGTTTTAATATAATATAATGCCTCAGAGAGTAGAGACATGACGGGCTTACGCTTGTCAGATACTACGTGATGACGTCACTGACATGCAAATTAGTGTGTGACATCATCTGGCAACATTTAGCTACTTTTCGGGCAGGCTTTAGCTACTTTTCATTGGAAATAGTTGGCAACACTGAGTTGATCACTTTAGTCAGTTCAGCACTATCCTTCCATGTTTTGATAATGTGTAAAAGCGCTCTTAACCTGGTTCCATTTTCTCCTTCAAATCTCATAATAAAGTCCAATAATTTAACCCTTCTCAAATGATGACTTTTTTTTTGGCCAGGCAGTACATTTTGTGATAATGTTATTAATATGTTTAGCAGTAGATTGACCGTTAAATAATTAATAAATGTGTCATCACCACTCCTACTGCTCTCGGACAACCTGAAATGGTAAAATAATCAAACAGATTAGAAAAAAGGTCATGCTTATTTTGCATATAGCCCTATAGCTCTACAGAGATGAATCCTTAGTCAATATATTGTATATTTCACCACATCCCACTAAAATTAATGTTTGGCTATGCCACTGCAAGAACACCACATGACATGTTTCTGAATAGTTTTTAGGCACAAACTTGATTTACATCAAGCACAGCACACACGTGTTTATTTTAACCTATGTTTTAGATCATGCTCTAAACAGAAAAGAGTGCACTTACCCATAAACCAAATGATACCATGCTGGCAGGCCAGATTTGGGCTACAGTATGTATGGTATTTTAACTCCCTGGGTTGTGCAGATTAAAATGTCTACAAACATGTGTTTTAGTAGCAACATATGGCATAACTGATGCCTTAATACATATTTGGTTCACGGTACCAACTTCATTTTTTTGTGCCTTAGCATGCAGAAGTGATCAAAAAACCAATGGGCTTCTACAAGAATTACATGCAAAGCATTACATGCCTTAAAACTATCTATTTATAGTAAGACATTTAATAATAAAATGAAAAAATTCTCTGACTTGGGGAACAAAATTTCTTTTTCTGTAGCACTGGTTTTACCAGTAAAATTAGTCTTCGCTTCCAACTTCGGGAAGTTCAAATCATTTGACTCGGTTTTTTGAATCTCGTTCATCAAAATGGACAAATCTTTTTTTTTTTTTTAAATACCCCCCCCCCCAAAGTCAGGAATGGTAGCTACTACTACCATTCAGCGGGGAGGGCCGAAGACCATCACGTGTTTCCTCCGAACCGCGTGACGCCAGCCGACCGCATCTCTTCGAACTGCTTGCTCACGCACCATTAGGGGCGGAGTAACACACGGAGGAAAGCGCTAGCTGCTCCTTCCGCGTGCGCGAGCTCACAGACACCCCTGATTGGCCGTGATTAATGTGGGAGCACAAAGTACCTCTCATCCCTCCCCTCTGCCAATCAGCTCTCTCTAGACCTCCGGCTGTGAGAGGTAACAGCATCACCCGGGGATAGAACCAGCGATCCCCGGATGATACGACCCATCACTACTGTCCAATAAATGTCAGAATTAGTGATGGGAAGTTCGAATCATTTTAGTGACTCGGTTCTTTGAATCTCGTTCATCAAAATGAACTAATCTTTTTTTGAGTCATTTCGTTCTTTTGATCAGAAATAAATTAAAATGTTGCGTTTTCAATAAAAAATACCCCCAATACGTCTATATACACAAATTTTAGCTATAGTTCCAGTTATGAAAATATTACAATGCAACTAAAGACATATTATAATAAACAGAATGAGCAGCTCACCTCTTATACCTTCCAATCTGAGTCGTTCGTTCTTTTGAACCTATTGCACCGCATAGCGTCTATGGGAGTCACGTGTCAAAAGAACGAACGACTCGAGACGCGAAGACTTATTGCTGAGAATCGTTCAATACTAGTCAGAATTTGACAGCCTGAAGGACAGTGTGACACCGAGTGTCCTGCACGCACCCTCAAATAACCTGCACGCACCCTCAAATAACCTGCACGCACCCTCAAATAACCTACGCACCCTTACACTATAACCAATACGGATGTTTGATGTTTGCTTGTCAAGCTTTTGTTTAATTGTTTGTGCATACATGCAGACATATGTGGATGATTAGTTAAATCTACCTGCACTGTTAACCTAACACAGCTGGAGGTTTAATCTAATCAGATGAAGATCAGGATGAATTCCAGCTTGGAGTTTATTCTCCGTCTAGCACACTACAGCAGGAGTCATTGTTAATAAAGACCAACGAGCACTCAATACTTCACAAGACAAACACAACACAGCAAAACCCACCTCACAAAAATGAGAAAACCGCGGACAGGTACGAGATGAAACACAAAGCTGCAAATCCGAGCCTCTTAAACGGAGCTACACAGACATCAGCTCTAAAACGCAGCCCGCGCATCTGCCATTTTTAATATCTTACCGCCTTAGTGACGCTCACAGGAGGAAGTGACGCCGATTGGAGCGGAAGTGTTATCAATACTTTAGAACTTGCGCACTGAAGGGACAACTGGGGAACAATTTTTAGACCCCTTTAGATTTAACGACAGGAAACAAATTTATTTGATTTATATAATGTTAATCTTTTGTCAGAGTCAAACGCTTGTTTTGTCTGTACGTTATTAGCTATTTGGATTGCACAAGCTGATTTGTAAACACCACTAGAACAAATAGCAATCTGTACGGAAATCCTTCATTTACTCTATTCTCTGTCTATATTATTATCATGTAAAACTATGGAGCCAAAGCACCGAGAACTTCTTCGAGCGCAGAGAATGCAGCTCTGCGAGCAGCTTGTGGTGGATGACACGATAGTTCAGTACTTATATCAGGAGGACATTTTAACCGAGGGTCAGGTGGAGGAAATTCAGTCACAGAAGTCTAACAAAAACAAGACGTTAATGCTGCTCAGGATTCTCCCAGACCGAGGCCCCAGTGCTTTCAATGTGTTTGTACAATCCCTGGAACAGGGTTTTCCCTGGATTAAAGAGAAACTGCTGCTTTTAGCTCAGGGTGAAGATGATGATGGAGGAGGAACGGAGGCAGAACCATGCACCACCGGTGAGTCGCAGTCCATCCAGCCGGGACTTTTAAAAGAAACGCTCAACAAAGTGTTCTAAGATCATACCGTTCAGCCCACGTCTTTATGGCACTAATAATGGGCGAGATGTAAAAAAAAAAAAAAAACGCTGTTAAAGTAAACCGCCTTCTAAAAAAAAAGTTTGCCTATTTCAACTTTAAATCGCTTCTGTAGTTTTTTTCAGGATAAAACTATTTGCATTACATTTACATTTAGGCATTTCACAGACGCTCTTATCCAGAGCGACTTACATTTTTATCACATTATACATCTGAGCAATTGAGGGTTAAGGGCCTTGCTCAAGGGCCCAACAGTGGCAACTTGGTGGTTGTGGGGTTTGAACCTGGAATCTTCCAAACCGTAGTCCAATGCCTTAACCGCTGAGCTACCCCTGGCCCCATTAAATGATCTTTACAGATGTGGAATGGGGGTGTGCATGTAAAGTTTTAGAGAAAACCAGGTTCTGCAGTGTGGAACTGAAATAGCCAGAAAAAGCAGTCTGGCATATGAATCCCTGCCCTCCAGATGAGTGAGAGTAGAGTGGATGACAGCTGACACTGCATCAGACACTGACCGATTCTTGCTGTAGGCATATTGTTGTGGGTCTACAGTGATGTCGACTGTGTCCTTTATGGGGACCAAAACCAGCTGTTTAAGGCACTTCATAATAATAGGCGCGAGGGCCACTGGACGATAGTTATTCATGGCTTTTGCAGCTGTGTTTTTAGGTACTGGGACTTTTGAAACCTTAAGGCTCCTTGTGAGGTGTTAAATATCTGTCAGCACCTTAGTGAGTTCCTGAGCACACTCTCTTGGAGCCTGTCCTGGGATGTTGTCTGGGCCTACTGCTTTCCAAGGATTGATCCTCTGCAGCGTTTTCCTCACATCTACCGTAGACATCCTAAGGGGCAGCTCATCCAGTGAAGGTTTAAACATATTTGTATGGGGAGGATTGGATGGCTCATAGCGAGAATAGAAGGCATTCAGTGCATCAGGAAGTGATTGATCTGAAGGACATTCAAGCTCCTTTTTTTTGTACTCTCTATGCCTTTCCACATCTCCCTAACATCATTGGTGGTAAAATGTTCTGTATCCTCTGGGCATGTATGACTTTTGCCCTTTTGATGGCGGTCTCGAGGTTTCTCCTTGCTGATCCTGACTGGAAAGCTTTGTCCCATACCATTAAAAGAGAACGCACCTCTCCACTCATCCAGGGTTTCTGATTAGGACGTATGACATCCACAACAAAAATAATCAGACAGTGTCAGCTGTCATCCACTCTTCTCTCACTCATCTGGAGGCCAGGGTTCATATGCCAGGCTGCTTTTTCTGGACATTTTCTGCGTTTAACGCAATTATTCCGCAGATACTAGTTAGTGATGGGAAGTTCGAATCATTTTAGTGACTCGGTTCTTTGAATCTCGTTCATCAAAATGAACGAATCTTTTTTTGAGTCATTTCGTTCATTTGATCAGAAATAAATTTCAATTTAAATGTTGCGTTTTCAATAAAAATACCCCCAATACGCCTATATACACAAATTTTGGTTATAGTTCCAGTTATGAAAATATTACAATGCAACTAAAGACATATTATAATAAACAGAATGAGCAGCTCACCATCATATCTTCAATTGTAGTCGTTCGTTCTTTTAAATCTATTGCACCGCATAGCGTCTATGGGAGTCACGTGACAAAGGAACGAACGACTCGGGACTTGAAAACTCTTTGCGGTGAATCGTTCAATACTGTTTCCTGCGTACTGCATTGCATAGCGTCTATGGGAGTCACGTGTCAAAAGAACGAACGACTCGTGACTCGAAGACTCACTAGCACAATGGTTCAATACTGTTTCCTGTGTACTGCACTGCATAGCGTCTATGGGAGTCATGTGACAAAAGAACGAACGACTCAGGACCGAAAAGACTAAAAGAAAACTACTAATTTCTGTTTCCTGTATATAACATACGGAGGTTTTGCGATGCTTTTGCTTTGCGCGCCCAATAGAAAATGAACGAATCACCCTCCGAGACTCGTTCATCTGAGTCATGTTAAAGATTCGTTCAAAAAGAACGAATTGTTCATAAATGACCCATTACTAATACTTAGGGTTGGGTACCGAAAAAAAAGGGGGAAACACATCAAATCTAAAGAAACATTCGAGGGCACACGGAATAAAGTTAAAAGCAGAATAAATACACGGAATAAAGTTAAAAGCAGAATAAATAC
>JAQQZT010000012.1:27640911-27653264 GCA_030068275.1 Clarias platycephalus | reverse complement strand
GGATCTGAGCCAGGAGAGGGCTGTACCCTTAATTCCTACTACATTTTCTAATCTGTGAAGAAGAATAGCATGATCAAAGGTGTTTTCTCACACATACACGCAAAAAGTATTTCTTTTTTATTTTATTTTTTAAATTTCTTTCATTGTGAAGCTGCTTTGAGACAATGACCATTGTTAAAAGCGCTATATAAATAAAATTTAATTGTTTCACATTTCTGATTTTTTTATTATAATATACTTTGCTTTTTTGGTAAGCCATAATGTGTCATGCTTTCATTTGTTTCTTCTGTGCATGCTGTTCATACATAGTGAACTACTGTGTTGAGTGATGCATATTGCCACACCTACAGTACCTCGAAAAAGAGATACTGGTCCATAAATTGTTCTTCTCATTTACCAGAAACGAATCAGGGTACAAACAGAACTGTCACTCGGTCTGGATCCGGAGTGCAGTCCGCCATTTAGTAATGCCTGCTCTGTATAATCCCCTGCTACACTAATGCATTTATCCCAGCATTTTAATAGTGCTTGGATACCATCAACGTAGACAGTTCTCATGGTATGCTGGAGCGATGATCGTACTGTCTGACTCATATCTGAAACACTGGTCTCCCAGGAACTAATTTAAAGGCCCAAACAAGTGGAAATCGCTTGCAGCAAGGCCAGGACCCATTTTGACTTCAATGCGCTTCGGATGTAAGTGGGAAAAGGTCAAATACTATACCTTGACTATAATCTGGCCATATTTGATTATACTGTGTCTATTATCAAATTGGATTAAGGGTTAGGGTTGGCTCTGTCCTGGGTATTTTAAAAAAGCTTTTTTTCTGGACTGCATGCTCCTTAATTTGCTGTTCCACTTGGGACAGAGGAACATGTACCTCTAACAAAAATAAATTACATTTAAAAAAAAAAAATCAGGTACAGATCACAATCATCTTTCCTAAGTATGAACTTTACAAACTCTTAATCAACCATTAACTTTATATACTGTACCCTTAATATAGTTTACCTCGAAGTCTTATGTAATTTCACGACCCTGTATACAGGATAAGCGGCATAGACGATGATGGAGTGAAGGAGATACACAGCTTTAAACATTTAACCATTTATATCCCACATATACACAAGTTTTGTATTATAACCCCTTCAATATTAAAACGCTCCAATGAAATTGAGAAATATCGACGGAATCGTCGCAGCTCCCCTGTTTATTCATATTGGTTAGAGGCCTGTGTTGCCTGCACCAAAATGGCGGACGCGTTGACGTACTGTACCATCCAACGTCCAGCGCGGCACTTATTGACGTCACTTCCCGGTAAGCTCCGTGGAAGAGAAAGCGGAAGAAGCTCCAGTAAGCTAATGTCGATATGCAGCTAACAGACTTAACTTTTCAGGTAAGTGTTGGTTTTCAGTTATCGTTTTAAGATTATCCAGAGAGTGTAAACAGTAACTGGCATCTGTGTTTGCTTCGTTTATTAGCAGCCGGACTAGTTAATGGTTATGACAAGAAAGGTCCGGGTTCAACAACAGTGAACATATTGATTTTCTATTATATTTCAAGTTTGTTTGTTATACTGGAAAATGTAGCAGTTGCCACAATTGTATACTGTGGATTTAAATTTGGTTGATAAAGAGCAGCCTTCAAGTATTTTAAATTAAATGTTGAAACAACATTGTAGTTACAGAATTGTTTTAATGCTCCTCTATTTAACTTTACAGGTAAAACTACGTCACTGTTTTTACTTATGAAATGACTCGGTGTGTATGAGTCGAGTGTTTTGTTCAACATGGAGAAATTTGGTATGAGCTTCGGTGGAGGTCTAAGCAAAAAAGAACTGCTTGAGACCATTGAAAGTCAAAAGAAGCAGCTCATCCAGTACCAGGCCCGCTTCAAAGACCTTGTTCAGGCCTACAAGAGTTTACTGAAGGAGAAGGAGGCACTGGAAGCAAGCCTGAAAGTCCTGACTGTGCAATGCACAGGGCCCACTGAACCTGCAAAATATTGTGGTTCACTTCACAGTGAAGACAGTCTCGACAATGCTGAATCAGGTGTTGAAAGTGTGGTGACTAGCAGCAGCAGTCAGAGTGATGCAGCAGATGAGGATCAGATTGGTAATGTTGAGGGTACCTCTGCGTTTCTGCAGTCAGACAAGAGTGAACTAGAGCATAGCATTATTTCTAGCGGCAGTACAACTGAGGAGCAAACTGCAGCTTCAACAAATGCAGAATTAGACCGCCGGGTGAACCAACTAAAGTCTCAGCTCTCTACTTTGACCACTTCCTTGGCCACAGTAACACAGGAAAAGTCTCGGATGGAAGCCTCTTTCCAAGCCGATAAGCGCAAGATGAAGCAGGAGTTGGAGGAGGCTCGGGAAAAGGTAGAGGAAGAGCGTAAGCAGCACCAGATTGAACTCCAGGCTTTACAGGAGCAGCTAGCAGAGAGCAGAGCACGTGTGATTATGCAGCAACACCAGCACGATCAAGAGCAGCATGACCATGGCCACATGATTCGGGAACTCCAGAAACTTCTGCAGGAGGAGAGGAGCCTTAGGCAGGATGTCGAACTTAAGCTAGAGGATGCTAGGAAAACCTTTGCAGAAACCATGCAGAACAAAGACAGAGAGTTAGAGTATGAAGAGCAGCTGAAGCAGGTTAATGAGGAATGTGAAACTTTGAGAACGAGCCTGCAAGTTCTGGAGGTTGAGAGGAGCAAACCTGAACAGCGTGTGATGGAACTACAGCAAGAGATCGCTGATCTCAAGGTGCACTTTAACCAGCAGCATCAACAGGAGATTCGAAAGGTATGACTTTACTCACCTAGTTCTTCTTTAAACCTTTTAGGCTTATTAATAACACTTGATCATATGTTATTGTTGAATTTCCAATTTGTGCAGGTCGCTCAGGCAGAATCCTGCTTACAGGAGCAGGCACGGCTGGAGGAGCAACGTGTGGCGAGTCTAGAGGAGCGGATTTCTGAGCTGTCAGGGTTGTTAGGTGCCTGTGAAAAGGCCAAGCAGAAGGACCAGCAAAGTGCTCAGAGGCTACGTGAGCATATCCTCCAGCTGGACACAGAGAACAAAGCCCTAGCCATTGCGGCCAGTACTACCAGGACCACATCGTCAGACCTTGGCATTGATGAAATTAATCTGGACGTAAACACACTGAAGGATAAGTTAGAGAAGGTGAAGAAGCTGTTGCAACTGGTTGCACAGAAATCTCCAGAACAGAGATTGGAAATTGATAAAATAATGGAGGAAGCAGGAGTAGGGCAGGAAGCAGAGAAGGCCTCGGTGCAGTATTATCAGCAAGAACTGCGGCAGCTAAAGGAGGAATTTGAACGCTACAAAACGCGAGCGCAAGTGGTCCTAAAGAATAAGAATGGCAAAGACAGTGCACAGATCAAGGAGCTTGAGGAAACTCGGGACCAGCTAGCTGAACTAAAAGAAAAGTACATCAACCTGCGTGTCCAGTCAGATGAGACCATGGTGATACACAACCAGGAGATTAAGAAGCACCAACAAGCACTGACTGCCCTTCATCAGGCTCATAAGCAGGACCTGGAAAGGCTGGAGGCTCAGCACAGAGAGAACTTCCTGCACCTTGAGGAAGAACTGCACAAGCAGAGGGAGCGCACCATGGCGTTACTGGAGGAGAAGGACCTCGAGCTTGAAAGGTTACGAGCCGAAAGCATTCAGGGACCGATTGTAAGTGATGTTGGAGCAGAAAGAGGAGTTAAAGGGGACGTAGATCTTGAAACTGGCAGTTTTGTGCATGAAGAATGTGAGATGATCTCTCATACTCTGAAGCTCACTAGCCCCCAAAAAAACAATTTGCTGCTGTATGCTGAACAGCTGGCTCGAAATGAGGTAGAAATTTCTTCTTTGCGCAAACAGAAGCATCAGCTGGAGGAAGGCTTGCATCAACTACAGGCAAAAGTGTTTGCTAATGAAGAGAGGCATAAGGAGGAGGTTGATGACTTGCGGGCACAGTTGGACAAAAGAATTCGTGACCAGAGCAGAGAAGGTGCTAATTTGGAATACCTCAAGAATATAATCTATAGATTCCTTACACTACAGGACTCTAAAGGACGTCAGCAAACGCTCATGGCCATCCTGACCATCCTACACTTCAGTCCTCAAGAGAAGCAGTCTGTCATGAAGCAACAAGTGCAGAGCTGGTGGACACCCAGGAAAAGATGATGCAGTTTTGATTTCATGACAATTTATTTATTTTCTACTTACTAGTTTCTTGTTTCTTTAAGTATATTATCAATATATATGTGGAGAATTGCTCTTTATGTTCAGTAATTATGTTCGGGAAGAGGAGGAAACGTTTCAGTGCATTCTGACATTCCAATTGAATCTCTCCAGATTGTCTAGAATATTTTCCAGCCAATAAACAATTAACAAAAACTCAGTACAATCAGTTTAATTAAATTTCTCTATTGGTTGAAGTTATTATACATTATATTTAAAGTGTGTATATATGCTTATAAACACAATTAAAGAAAAGCAATCTGCTTTAAACCAGTGTTTGTGTGTGTTCTGCTCAGTATTTTCTTGGTTAATTAGATTATGGTCCTGAAGATTTCATTCCATTGCAAAGTAAATGAATATCTCCTGCAGTCGTTCTAATTAACAGTCCTAGTTATTATCCTGTAAATTATCAAACCCTTATTGGAGGATCACCAGCTGCAATTTTATAGAGTCTCTAGCCACCATTAACAAATCAGTCAAATAATACTTTTCCTTTGATACAGTTAAGTTTGAGCGGTTACATGCATAGAAACCTCCCTTGTTCTCCCACAATTACATTATGGTCTCCCATAAACTTTCTTACAGTTATAATTGGAGCTTGTATCATGGTGGAACACTTTTTTGTAGTGTTGGGTGTAGTTAAGCAGATTATGTCTGGTTTAACAACTTAATTATTCAGTGCTTTACTAAACATATATTTTAAATCTCTGTTGAATACATAAAGTCCAGAGTTATTCCTTATATGAGGATTTTGTACCATGACTGTGTACAAACACAGGAAGCATAATACTTTTATTTGAACACATTCACAGTTTCCTTAATACACTCAAACCTTCAGTGCCTGATAACATTTTCATAAAAACAAGGAGAATAGATAAATACTTTAAAAAAATACTTACAATAAGGGACATTTGTCAGATTTATAACTTTTAAAGAATAGATTATAAATCGATCAGTTTAATAATTTAAATATAGATAATGTGTCATCAGCCTGTAAAAGTGTGACTAAGCACCCAAAAGCTGTCTCAAGCAATTCCATAACTTCTACTCAAGTCTGCATTTTTTTATGTGCATACCTGTCCATCACACTCATATACTGTATAAACCCTTTTCAAACTGTTTCCATAGTCAGAAGCATACAGTTAGAATGTCTATGCATTACAATTTCCCTTCACTGAAACTAAGAGGCCCAATACAGTTCCAGCATGAAAATGTCCCTGTGAACAAAGCCAGCTTCACATGAATGTCCTGCACAGAATCCTGACCTCAACCCCACTGAAGACCTTTGGGATGAACTGGAACCAGACCCTCTTTGAGATCTCAACATAAATGCCTTCCCTCTTCCCTTGTCTTATCGAAAGCTTTCCTAAAAGAGTGATGTATATTATAAAAGCAAAAAGGACTAAACCTGGAATGGGCTGTTCAACAATAACATGGATGGCAGGGGTCCACAAACTTTGGGCTGTATAGTGCATTACACTTCCGGGAAGAAGTATACTGTATGCCCCTTCCTGACATTTTTTTTTTTTTTTTGCATATTTGTCACACCTAAATGATGGAGATCATCAAACTAATTTCAATATTACATAAAGATGGCCCGAGCAATACAAAATGTAGTTGTAGTGATTTCATTTATTAAAAGAAAAAATGCTGTACAAACATATGAAGAAGTAATCTCCCCCCTGCTAAATCATGATTAATCACCTGTTAAAAAAAAGCAAAACATCATGCCATGATCTAAAAAAATTCAAGAGCAGATGAGAAACAAAGTCATTAACATGTATCAGTCTGGCCTACCAAAAGTACTCCAAAAGCACAAGGCAACTCATGCAGAAGCTTAAAAGAGAACCCAGAACAACATCTAAAGAACTACAGGCCTCACTTGCCTCAGTTAAAATTAGTGTTCATGATTCAACACTAAGAAAGAGACTAGGCAAAAATGGCATCCAGTGGAGAACCCTCCCTCCTTCCAACCCCCCTAAAAAAAAAAAAAAATAATTAAGGTTTTGGAGTGGCCTATAATAACAACCAATTATTCGGTTTAGGGGGCAATTACTTTTTCATACATGGCAAAACAGGTTTGGACATCTTTTTCTCTGAATAAATAAAATCATTTAAAAACAGTGTTTTGTATTTACCCAGGTTATCTGTGTACAATATAAAATGTGTTTGATCTGCATAGCACTGTATGTAAAACATGCAGGAAATGATATGAAGTGCACGATGAGGTACAATTTGAGTTGTGGTTCAACTACAGATGGCACTTAAACCCTTTAAAGTAAAATATGCAAAAAATTCCACTGTGCAACAGAAATGGTGTACACTTTTAAATAATTGCATCACTTAATTGCCATTTTTATTATTATTATCTAGGGCCTGATGCCACAAAAATCAAATTAAAAGTCCTAAAGTCTTCTCAATAATAAACTAAAGCACTTGGTTGTTTGAGAGCTCAGGAAATACAATGAGCTAGCACGCTTAATATTAGGTAGCTTGGACTCATTATCCCTTCATCCAATGGCTTTACTCTGTGGTGATTGCAGAAATCATACACAAAATGTATATTGCTATCCCAAATACTTTCCTGGGTGCTTCTGTTTCTAAAATATGCTTACAGGGCTTCTGTATTTTTGTTAATGCTGGTGCTCCAAACTTTCTGAAATGGAAACACTGGTGCTACCTGATGAAATGATGATTGTAATCCCTGCACTAAAAATCTGTTTAAGATCAGTCTTTGTGTAGTAGTGTCTGCAGATCCTCTGGCAGAGAGCTGATCACAGAATGGATGTAGTTTTCCAGCTTGTTTAGCAGTACCTCCTTCACAGGAAGCTGGTGTGTACGAGCTCTAACCTAGTGCAGTAAGGAAGACAAAAAAGTTAACTTTAGATCTTTACTTATAGTTGTAATATTATGTAATTAATAATAGTTGAGAAAACAAGTAGATACTGTAATGTTAATAATAACTGCAACCACAGATCTATATACTGGTGTTACTGAACAAGGAGCACTCAAATGCATCAGTAGAAGTACTGAAACTAGGTTACAAGATACAAAATTACAAAATTCTATCACTAACCAACTTCTCACGCAGTTTTAAAATTAGGTCAACAATCTCCACCTCGGACTTGTCTTTTATCCAACTCAGCAGATCCTGTAAAATGCAACAAAACAGTCCAGTTCACTAGAGCAGCACTTCCTTCTGACAATGAGCCTCATTTATCAAAGTGAATAGGAACAGATTTACACAAGTGTTTATATAAGTAATTTGGTGGTCATGAAAATCCAATAAATTCAGAAAAAAATTTAGTGTGTAAATTTGCATAATCCAGTCCAAAAATTCTTGAACAAACTTTTTTTTCTTTTTGGTCTCTGGACACCACTTAATTAATTTGGAAATGAAAAACAAAGTGACCCTTTCAAGCTGGAATAAATGGTTACATAGCCAGGTTGGCCTGGTCCCTCATTAGACTACATATAGACTAAAAACCTAACTAATTTAACTTTTGACTTGATTGGAGGTTGGTCTGGTCTATTTGTGCCATAAGGTATTGTACAAACAAATGTCCAGCTTATGGTAAATTTAGAACTCACTTATTATTATAAAGATTATATATTATTAAAAAAGTGAATAAAAAGGAAATCAAAATAATTTACACTTTTCTTTACACTTTTTCTTTTTCTAGTCTTTAACAAAATCGCTCATTTTGTGCTCACAGTTGTCTATGTCCTTTTATGCATTTTGTGGGCATAACTAAAATCAAACAAACTGTGTCACGAGCATGATTTGCACTTTTATGGTGATTAATATACGCCCAAAAGTACAGAGCAAATCGGCCTTTCGTTTTGGCCTATGCAAACATTTAAAAACAATTTAATCAGTGATAGATGGGGAGCAATGTTGGTATACTCTAATTTTATATGGGTTTGGATTCGGTACTCACAGCATCACAGATGGCCTCTAAATGAAGGCAATCCATTTTATTTGACATTTCCCTGTGCTTAGCACGAAACCACCCGTCAAAATTAGAAGACTGAAAGAATTGCCTTAAAAACACACACAGATAAATATCTAGTTACCAGTACAATCACCGCCAGAGAAACCATAAACAGTTAAATTGTACACAGTGTGTTACTTATAAAGGCCCAGCCAGTCTCCTTTGCGAGTGGAGGTGGTTTGAGGCCCAGCATGTTCCAGAGAGGCCAGAAACTCATCCTGACTGAAGGGTCGGATCTGAGGAGGAGTCTACACACACACACACACACACACACAATTAATTAATTAACAATTAAATCCTTTAGTATGAATGCTAATGTGTCTTTAACATTTTAAATCTAGACAGGATAGAATTAGTTTCAATAAACCTTCCAAGGAGTCATGGATATTTGAAGTGGCATCAAGCTGGCCAGGTATCGCTCCTGTAAAACAGCAAGTTTGTAACATATGCCACTCTTCCTAAACATGCTATTATCAATGTATTTATTAATTAGGTATTAATACAATATGCAAATGTCTTTAGCACAAAAATATCAAATGTCCTCACCAGTGGAACCATAAAGCTCTGTGTCAGTTCTAACAAATGCCACCTCAAGATGGTGCTCTGTACCTCAGAAGGCTTTTTCCTCTGAACTCCCTAGAAAAGGTGTGTGAATACATAGAAAGGGTGACTGAAAAACATTGGTATAAACATGCCTAGTTTTGTCAGACTCAATTTAATTTACCTTTAAGAGTCGCTTGATTAGGGCTTTGTCCTTATGGAGAAATGTTTTATATTCTGTGTATATACCTTGGTGATGGAATAAAAATGTGAGTGAAAGGCACATACAGACAGATGCTTACTTTGCAATACGATGTCATTATGCCTTTTATAATTAACATTAAATGAAAGTATTTAGACGCACCTGGTTTTGTGTCCAGCGTTTTCAACTTAGTCAATTTCTTGACTTTTACTTGTTTTAGCAAGTCTCCTAAAATTAATGAGTGATCATAAACCTGGGCAACTGATAACATGTTTGGTTCCACAAGATTTTTAAAGGGAGCCCTACTTACTAGACACCTTCTGCTCCCCCAGACACATGATGTGAGGCCAGCTCTGAAACGTCTTTATGAAGAAAGGATTCGTAACACCCAGTAATACATTAGGCCTGAAATTACAAAAATGAAGACAGAAACTTTATTTAAAAGTGTACTTTATTTATTAAGTATATTTAATTATAAGTATATTTAATAAATTAAAAGTGCTATGGTTCAGTTTATTTTAGTGCTTTGTAATGAGTTTGTGCTTACGGTGACTGACGTCTGGTACTGTACTCCTTAAACTCGCTGTCATGGATGGTAAAGTAAGGCCGAAAATCACAGCAGTATTGCAGTGGACTGATGCAGCTGGCAAGATGTGAACAGGCCAACAAGTGAACATGCTAAACTATACATGATACTTACCAATACGTCAAACTAATTT
This sequence comes from Clarias platycephalus, assembly GCA_030068275.1. NCBI lineage: Eukaryota > Metazoa > Chordata > Actinopteri > Siluriformes > Clariidae > Clarias > Clarias platycephalus. Next base: position 27,643,549 of record JAQQZT010000012.1, on the reverse strand, counting down.
TAGCATATATCAGGTTAAGCAGTTCATAAAATACATCAGTGAATTTTGTCTCATAATACAAAATAAAAAAAATTTTAAATTGTACTCAACCAAAAAATTTTTTTTCTCATTCATTAATTCATCTCTAGTAAGTGCTTTATTCTGTTCAAGGTAACAGTGAATCCAGAGCCAATTGGGCATAAGGCTAGGACAAGGTTGGAGACCCTCAGTAGACACCACACACACACACACACACACAATTGCACAAAATCCTCATCTGGAACAATCCAATCCAAACTTATGGGAGGTTGGAGTAAATTAGAGAGGGACATAAGGAGAACATGCAAAATTCAGACATTAATCCATGATATACACAGGAATCACCCTGACAGGGAACCTTGGACCTGTGAAGCAGCTTCCACTGTGTAGCCCAACTACAAAATACTGTAAAGGAAAATTTTACCCTAGTCTTTCTCTATATTTCTGCTTAAATAATCAATTATCATTTAGTCATCAATGTTCTAACAGGGAAATATCCATTTGGTTTGAAACCATATATATATTTTATAATCAGTTCAGCGTTTTTTCTTTCTTTCTTTTTTTTTTTTTTTTTACACAAGTCTCACTCACTACAGGTTCACATGTTGACTGGTACATTTGAAATTGGGAGAAAAATAAGATTTTTGGGGCACATTTTTGAGTGATAACGTGTACTCTGATCTGTTCGTTGAGTTCCAACACTCGTAGAGAGTGTAAGAATATTTTAGTAAAATATACTTGTGTATGCAGCAATGTAACAATATGATAATATTAATCAACATACAGAGTATGACAGGTCATAAAACATAATGGATTCACTCAGAGGTGAGACAAGAAAAGCAAACGACTATGAGGTCATAAAACAAACAGTAAGGGGATGGGTAGTAATACTTAGTGTACCCAAAGTACATGGGAAAAAACCCTTGAGTGAAGGGTTGCCAGGTGCCGGACCCGACAGAAACACGAGCATAAGATAAGGTGCCAGGTGCCGGACTTGGCAGAGACACGAGCACACTTAATGAGGGATTGAAACATACGTGTTGGATACACGTGCTACACGTGCACCTGCAGTCACGCACACATGTCTTAGTAAGAATATAGACAAATAACCAAAAAGATGTTCAGTTTTAAGAATACTGAGTTTAATAAGAAGTAGAGACAACACAAAATAGCATGTGCATCTACATAATGACAAACAAGGAGATACATGAAAAATTAGATATAAAAATACAAAGTATAAGGCCCAACATAAATATACAAAAAACATAGGGGGAACTGGGTAAGCATCAATAGCAAAAAAAAAAAAAAAAAAAGCATATGAAATCACATATCAAACATTAACCTTCTCTGAGTCAGAACACCACCCACAGGAAGATTAGTAAGTGAGACAAAAGCAGAAATGCTGCGTTTTAGACTTCAGAAAGGTTTCAGAAAATCCGTTTGGGTACCAACAGTTGCACTCTCGTTAGTTTGTGTACTAACGGACACTTTAAAATCGGTCTGAGTGGCAACACTTACATGACAAACAGGCCTTAGAATAGAAGGAGCTGGAGTACCAGACTCTGGCCTAAGAAGCCTAAAGGCATGAGGAGAAGAGCTGTTTACCTCCAGGCGAAGTCTCTTAGAAGGGCCAGGATTGGAGTCCTTGCAATAGTATGTAAGCCCTCGCTCATGAAGAAACTGCATCAAGGACGTAGGCGGCTGACACTCAGCCTGGATGAGGCCCGCAGAGGCCCGGTCCATGGCAGGTACTGAGTCGTCCAGAGGGATGCAATGAGCACTTGGGCAAGTACAATCAGCTAAAAGATTAAAATAAAATACATAAGTACAACAAATTGGGAAACAAGACAGAAATATTGAAATAGTGCGAAAGAGATGCTTACCCATGGTCTGTCTCTTGAGAACTGTAGAATAAACCAGGAAAAACCAGGAATGTATAGTAAAATTAAGTGCCACCCTAATATTTTTTTATAAATTAAACAAGAGAAGTGTAAAGATAATGGAAAATAATTTGCAAGAAAAATGAATTATAATGGGGAAAAAAATAGGTGACGTAGGGAGTCAGATGACGAGGTATATGATGTAACATAACATGGTAGAAAAACAAACATGATGGGAGAATTTTTTGGAAAAAGTTAGACTATAATGGGTTAAAACATTTGGTAAGGAATTAAAAATTCATTGTGTGCATCCCTCCCCTTGAAAACTGTATATAATGAGTGTGCATGTAACTGTCAGACAATCTGCTCTTGATAATGCTTGGATTTACAACCTACAGTAAGTACTACAAGTGTGGCTCACTTGGGTTTAATTGTTGCAATAAATCCTGCTTACTTCATCCAGATCTACAGAGTTCTGAGTCATTCTTTGATTCTGAGAGATTTTGTTTAATGTTTTATAATTAGGTAACATTAAGAAGTGAAGACTAAAAATTTCCCACAAGAGAAAGCTTTTATTTCAGCTTTTATTTCTTTCATCACATTCCCAGTGGGTCAGAAGTTACATAGACTTGGGCTGAATCCCATTTCTACCCCTTACCCCTCCACATAGCCCTACCCCTCCGTTTGGCGCGTTCACGTGAAGGGGTAGGGGTGTCTCATTTCTCTTTCGGTTGGAGGGG
>JAQQZT010000012.1:27570144-27585514 GCA_030068275.1 Clarias platycephalus | reverse complement strand
GCGTCTGTGAGCTCACGCACGCGGAAGGAGCGGATAGCGCTGTCCCTCCGAGTGTGTTACGCCGCCCCCAACGGTGCATGAGCGAGCAGTTCGAAAAGATGGAGGAAACAGATGTTAAAATCAGACATCAAAATGGGGAGAAAAATATCATGTCAAAAATGGCATCTCATTGGCATGGCTGTTGGTGCCAGATGGGTTGCTGATTTCACAACCTGCTGATGTCCGGGCTGTTCAACACACAAGTCTGTAGAGTTTACACAGGATGGTGTGAAAGAATAAACAGCCAGTGAGCAGTTCTGCAGAACTGTCATGGCCAGGCTGGTTTCTATACTCATCACCACTCTTTAAAACTGAAAAGCATGGATTACAACCTCTTGGTTCAGGATAGGGTCACTTTACTGTAACTAGAGAGTTGACGATCAGGAACGCCTTCATATTTGATTCAATTCAATTTTATTTATATAGCGCTTTTAAAAATGTTAATTGTCTCAAAGCAGCTTCACAAAAATGAGAAGAAAATTTAAAAAGAATTTATGGTGTGAAAAAGTGTATAAAGTGTATATGTGTGAGAAAAATGTGTCTAGATAATAATGAAATGAATGAAATGTCTCTGATAAGCAAGCCAAGGGTGACGGCTACAGTGGCAAGGAAAAACTCCCTGAGATGGCAATAGGAAGAAACCTTGAGAGGAACCAGACTCAACAGGAAACCCATCCTCATTTGGGTGATAACGGATAGAAATTATATAACATGTGTGTTAATCAGCTGAAAGTTCAATATAACAGAAGTTCTTTAAATTAACATGATGTCCAGTTCAGCATAGGGATGAGTCAGCAGATGCAGAGGGCAGATGAGGTCTGGATCAATGGGAGCTCAGGAGCAGCATGTGTAGCTCCAAACCATCATGAAGCAGAATCCAGCCGGAGCTGGTCCTTCTCTGGATCCTCGCAGGGTTGGCCTTTGTCCACTGAAGCTGGCACAATCTCCAGATGCCTCGGGATGGGTAGAAAAATAAAGAACAGGTGGAAAGAATTAGCGTAGTTGGTTATTTAATTAGATATGTGTTAATTTTTTTTATTATTATTTATTATTATATTATTAAATAATTATTTATGAACTTTAAATACATTTGTAGGCCCATTTAAATTTCAGACGATATGAGGTTATGGGAGGAATTACGCCACAGATTGTATGACAGTATGCCAGATTAAAGAGATGCGTCTTGAGTCTACTTTTAAACTGGGAAACTGTGTCTGAGCCCCGAACATTGTTTTGGAAGCCTATTCCAAAGCTTTGGAGCTAAATATGAAAACGCCCTACGCCCTTTTGTAGATTTTGATATTCTAGGAACTACCAGAACTTGGTGGATTGTAGCGTATCAGAAGACTAGATATGTGGGAGCTAAACGATTTAAAGACTTGTATGTAAGTAATACTATTTTGTAATTAATTCTAAACTGAACCGGTAGCCAGTGCAGGGATGGTACAGTGGTGTTCAAAATAATATCAGTTTGTTGAAAAAAGTGAATAAAATTCCATATCCATATAATAACTTTTAATTTAAATCACATAAATGCATTGGACACTCTGCACATTCTATTCTGAATCACACATGAAGAAAAATGTGCTAAATGTATTATTAGTTTAATGTAAGTGAAAAAAACAAATATTAGCCTGCTCAACTGCTTACTGGTGTGTCTGGGTTCATTGTCTTGTTGAAACACCCATTTTAAGGGCATTTCCTCTTTGGCATAAGATGGGATTTTCTGACTTTTCTTTGTTGCTGTTTTCCTTTTCAGATTAGATGTACCCTCTGAAACCATACCCAATGGACCTATCTGAAGGGGTTTAATGTGACGCTGGACAAAATCCCATTTGAACTCACTTTGTGCCAGTTTTATTCTAACTCTTTAAAAAAATTACCACTTTTGGTGTTAAAGTAAAAACAAAAAGCTGCCAAGTTATTGAACATGGATTCTACCAATCAGCATGTACCACTGAAGGAAGAGGGATGTGTAGCACACATCCAGTAACCAGAACAGTGCTCACAGGAGCTTTTATTTCTTTTAACTTTGTATGAAAATTTGCAGTTTTTAATGTAGCAATTATGTTTTTTCTATTGCTAAATCACTAAGCATTCTATATTTTTGTTGAATTTCCGTTCTTTTATTTCATTATTTGCATCCAGCCCAACCAGTAACAGAGATATGAAGGGTGTTGTAGGAAAGCACAGAATATTGAATCATTATATAATGATGCCCAACACCTGTCTTCACTTATATTAAAATGTTGATAATATGCACTTATGCAAGCCTTCTGTGTGTATTTAAACACATCACACAGATCATTGCACTTAGTTTTGTGACATTTGTAATTATTTTCCTACACCCCATCTCCACAATAAAACTCATCCGTTTAATCCCATCCACATAGGGCTATAGTATTACTTCTCATCACGTACAATTATGGAATATTAGTTCTAGAACTTTTAAACCGCACTGTTAACTTTGAGAGTGAGGTGTACATTTTCAGTTTCTGATCCTTCTCAAGAGCGTTATAAATTATACAAACCATATGTTTTTGGTCAGCATCCTTCATTGGCATTTTCACTAAAGAATTTTTCCCCCTCCTCTTTTTAAAACAATTTTGAAATGTATCTTCAGTTTCTCTACTGCTTTACTGAAATGTTTGTGTTCCCTGAAAAAGCACTTTTTAATGTAGAGCCTTGCCTTAAAAATTTATACCATTTTAATCATAAACGTAAGCGAGGGTTAAGTGGTCTTTCTCTTGACTTAAGCTTACACAAGAGAGCAAACTCGCACAGTCTTCCTGTTTCTCTACTGCTGCAAGTATACATCCACATCCGTTACTAGAGGCAAGAGAACAGTGACGGTCAGATGTACAAGCTATGTGATACATTTAATCGTCAGTATGCTTATTTGTTTCATAATCTACTGTTTTTCATGTCTCGGAGCCTAACAATTAGATAACCGTTTTCCTTTCATTATTTTATTTTTGCATTGCTCTGATGAAAACGTACCCAACCTCAATGCTGTGTAACTGTTATTGCAACATTGCCTTGCTCCGCTGTGCTTATAAATTTCACATTTTCAGATGATTTGTTTCCCATAGTGAAAACATCTTTATCCAGTAAGCCTCACTAGATACAGCAGGTGACAGTAGAAACTGAGCAATGTCTAATTTGTGGTGTTCATTCCACCCTAATCTGTTTCTGCTATGTTCCTGTGTTTGGACTGGTTCTGTGTGTAGACACCCTTTAAAATGTTACTTAAAAAAAAGAAAAAGATCTGATGCAAGATTCATCACTGCATGTAGATTTGTACGTCTATAATCAGTTACATTTTATATAATCAGTTTATTTATCAAATGTTGCTATTCCTATTTATTCATCCACAATAATGCTTTATTTTGGGGGATCCAGAGCCAGTCCAATAACAATAAGTAGCAATCCATCACAGATGTACCACTAAGGATTCACAACAAAACAACTGGGCCGTGGGCCTGTTTTCCAAATCCTCACCTATTAGCCACCCTACCAAAGGTTTATAAAATATCCAGGAAGATGTCAATCAGCTGTGTTTTTCATTAAAGTTTTTGTTTTGTCATGGCTATGCGTTACAGCCTTATCTGATTAATGATGAGTGATGATCATTATGGAAAGAATGTATTAATGGTTTTGTAAAATAAGATGCATTTTCTTGAATTACAGCTGGGGGGGGGACAACAATTCGGTTCATAAATTCTCTGTTGCATTTTTAAGGTCATCCACTTGCACTAGGAGAATCAGCAGGGTTTTATTTCATGGAATGCACAAGAAAAACCTTTTATGTCTCGTATATATCCATGTGAAACACATTCAAATACAACTACTCTCGGAGTGAATGAGCATGGTCTACAGTTTTTGCATTACCACATAACATTACTCAAACTTTCGAAAATAGAAGGAAAAGGATTTTTAGTGGTGTTCAGTTTTTTCTTTTATTAATTTCAAGGCTACTTATTTGCCTGAAATAAACATAAGTAAATGTGAAAAGTTTGAAATGTGCGTTGATCTGCAGAGGCTAGTGATGTATATGCTCAGTGGATGCAGGATTATGGCTGCTGGCGCCGCTGACACACACCGTGAGCTATTAACTTCACATAAAAATGGACAGTAGAAAGTGCAGTTATGTTTAATAGTGAAAGTAAGCGTTTCCACACACACACTGATGATAACTCGAAGGATTGGGACTAAACAGCTGCGTGGCCATAAGAAAAACACTTGGTGAGACTAATCAGATGAAGAGGCCTCAGTTTGCTAGGGAACATAAACATTGAACTTTGGAGCAATGGAAAAGGTCATGTGATCTGATCAGTTAAGACTGCCCATATTCCAGAGCGATGCTCCGATCATGCATAGTGCCCACTGTACAAGGAGGCATTGTTATGATTCGCGGTTGTTTCAGTTGGTCGGGCAATAAAATAGTCAGCTGATGACCTGATGTACTGAATGATCAGTTTATCAGTTCTGATGGGTTTTTCATCCCTGATGGCACGGCCATATTTTAGAACTCAAATTGTGAGGAAAGCATGAGGAATCATTTTCCCACATGAACTTAACCCCAAAGTGAAAAGTGTTTCTGCAGAAGATTTTATGGATTGAATCAACTCTTACATCAATACATGATCTCCATCAAAAAAAATAAACACAACTCATTTTGACATTGCATGAGGTTGATAAAATATTGCCATGGCTAATGTATGTCTTTGGCCAGGCAGTATAACTTGAATGGTTTTTGTTTAGGCCTGTGGTATGTGGGACCAGGTGCAAGTAGAGCATTTAAATTACTTTTATTTGGCACTGGTTGTTGCAGGAGATGCTGTCACACCACTGCTTCTCTCAGGAGAGACCACCTAATTTACAGACCTCATCCATACTTGTAAAATTTCAGTTTTATAAATTATCTCCCCCTAAAAGTGTACCATACAGATTCTGTCTGTACCTGTTTCCTCTCTGTATCGGTTTTGATGCCTGATAAAAAAAAAAATTTAAACTAATGTTACAAGCTAACTCTAGCTAAAATTAGTAAAAACATCTCTGGAGATCTTGAAAAAGTGAAAATGCCCAAATGATCAGACAGCAGATGAGACTATGAGACTGCTAACAAAAAGAAAGATGCATGCCAAGAGTCCTACATAAATTAGGTATTTACCACTACTGGTGATTCTCAGGCTCCAAGCCCGCTCTGTATAATAGATGTGGCCATAAGTTTGACACAACTTTGTGTTGATGGTCTAGATTAAAATCAAGGCAGAGTATCCTGAGATCCCCATAAAGCACTGAAAATCCTGCAGCCATTTTCAATCATTGTAGAACAGGGTTGTCTGCATAAGGGTTGGACATAAGGAATACACTTGGGTTGTCATCGTCTACGTTCACTTCTTGGTAGCTAACACAGATTTTGTGTTATGGTAGGTTGTATTTATTATGCGCTTTACAGTATTGTGCTTTGTTAGGGGCATAAAATGATCAGTACAAGGAAAATTGTCTTACATAAAACTGGTCAAAAAGGTTGGAGACCACTGCGTTAAAAAAAGACCACCTACAGCTGATGGAACAGGAGGAGTCAGAAATGCAGTATGTACTTGATATACTGTGAGCACATTAACCTTCAGCTGTGCCAAATGTTGGAGTCATGGACTGCTCCTAGGATACAAAGTAAAAATCTAAACACTGTAAAATTCACATATTGAAAATGACAATAACAATGTTGATGCAAACACTCTTATTCTAAGAGGAACTTACATATGAAATCACTTAAAATCTTTGTATAAAACAAGAGTGTCTCCAGAGCCTCATGCACTTGAAACTGTAGACCTTTACAGACAGGAATTGGGATTTGAAGTAAATTTAAGACTCTAAACCCTAGTCCTAGTCACATTTTAGTGTTTTTTTTTTAGCTCCTAGCACACCTCATTTAAACCAATCAACCAATTACAGCCTTTTCTTAATTGCTGTGGGTGTGGTACAGCACGGTAACACTAAAATATGCAGCACTCTCAGTACACCTATGAATAAATAAACACGTCTGTAAATATTAATATCAATACAGAGAAAACAGCTGTTATACCTGTAACTACTATTTCACCAGTTTGTCTCATGCCACTGCCACAGATGTCTTGGAAACAATAATACTTCTGTTTTTCATGTCTCGGAGCCTAACAATTAGATAACCGTTTTCCTTTCATTATTTTATTTTTGCATAGCTCTGATGAAAACATACCCAACCTCAATGCTGTGTAACACTTTTTACAGCACAGCAAAACCACTGGCTCCCAAAAGATGCTATGCTATGCTATGCTGGGCAGGAAAGGAAAAAATAAAATAAAATAAAGAAAAAGATACGGAAATGAAATGAGAAAGGAAAGGAACCCCCATAATATAAATGTAACTGTAAATCCTACGGGTTATCCATAATTTTTTTCCTACCTTTTTTGTTAAATCCAATATTTGTTAAATCCAACAATATTTGTTAATTCCAATAATTGTCTTTTTGTCTTAAATCATTTCTTTATCTTCCTATTTGAAAAATCTTCTTTTTATTTTTTGCATATTCTATACCCAAGGTATTCTAGATGGTCCCTTACTAACATGTTTCAGGGGCAGAGGTGGCTCAAAATGCTAAGGCACTGAGTTACTGATGAGGTCAGCGGTTCAAGCCCCAACTCCACCAGGTTGGCATTGTTGGGCCCTTGAGCAAAGCCCCTAACCCTATCTGCTCCAGGGGCGCTGTATCATGGCTGACCCTGCACTCTGGCCCCAGTTACGATGGGATGTACGAAGAAAGAATTGCTGTGGACTTGCTGTAATGTATGTGTGACAAATAAAGGCTTAACTAATATCAATCAAACATCCTTCTTATGGGCAATAGTACAGTACATTGGAAATCTTAGCCACAACCAACAATCTGACTTTTTTTAATTTGGAAATTTAGTTTCTAGAAATATGTTTAAACATTTGGCAAACATTGTAATACTGTATATTGAAAATCTAAAAATGAAATATAGAAAAGGGAGAGGTGGGTCATCTCTTAAGAGGTCAGGACTACTGTAAGTGATCATGTGATAAAGCTGGACTTACGGTGCAGTCAATTTTGAGATTCTCAACAATAGCATCTATCATGCAAATATTCCATCCACAAATAAAATAAACTTGAGCAAAGCCTCCAGAATTTATTGTGATTGTGAGACGCCATGTGACCCCGATGTCCCTCCTGTATGGAATGAATCCTGCATGCCATAAAATGTTTTTCTCAGGTATATGGCATGCATCCATGAGAATTTGTGGCACAGTCCAAATGACTGCAAATTGACTAGCAGTGATGTACATGTTCGTTCAAGAGTATCCTATGTACAGTATATAGTATGTCTTTCTTTGTTTTTGATAATGCAGTTAGAGTTTTTAATTTTGTGTTGAAATTTTGGACTAGCAGCACAAATGTATATGGCAAATTTGAATAAAAAAGTAGCATAGTACTGCATTATTGATTCATTCCTTTAAAATAAATTACATTGCAGAGAGCAATCTTTTTGAATTATATATCCTTCAAAGATAAAATTCTGCAACTAGTAAATCCAAAGGTTCTTTTTAGATCATTCTGTTATGCGCGACAAAGTGATGTTAAGTGTTCTTTAGCCAGTGGATAGAATCCATTTTGAGTGATGTATTATTATGTAGGCTTGGTGCATTTTGCATATTTACCTTGTGCTGAACTGCGTTAAACTGTTAAAGTTAAAGGCGTACTCAGCAGTCAGATGGGTATAACCCGTTGTAAAAGAACTGTAAATCCTATGGGGTTTTTTTTCCCTATCCTATCTTTCTATTATGTATTTTCCTTTTCCTGAATAATTCTTAAATCAAATCTTTATCTTCCTATTTGAAAAATCTTCTTTTATGTTTTGCATAATCTATACCGAAGATATTCTACCTTACAAACATGTTTTTTAAACAGAATACCAAGAGAAATCAAACCTCACTGACTATGTACTTAAATCGCTTAAGCTAGCATTTATCAACCCCCTAATTTAAAAACCTGACCTCAATCCTGTCAGGCATCCGACTATCCAACAATATCAAACCTCTTTGAAAAGTTGCCCCACAGCAGTTAAATTCTTACTGACACAGAAATAACATTAATGAAATTTATCAGGCAGGGTTTAGGCCTCATCATAACAGACAGTGATTAAAGTGGTAAATGACCTCCTACTGGCCTTTAATCAGTGCACCCTGTCATAATTGAAAGGGTTTGAACTTCTAAACATGTTTAAACACACAGCCCCATCAGATCATCCCCAAGCTAAGATTGCTAAGATAGTAACTTCAATACCACCACATGCAGAAAAACTAGTTCATGCCTTTACATCCTCTATCTTGGATTGTTGTAATGCCTGACTTTCTGGATGCTTTGCTATTTGCATATACTGTACAAGCTTTAGTTAGCCCAGAATACCTCAATGAGAAACCTTACTAGACCCCAAAAATCTGAACACACCACCCCTATCTTATATACACTCTGCATTGTCCAAAATGTGCAATGATTATAAAATACATCAATTTAACCATACAGCACAGACTGTTCTCGTTCTCCAATACCCAAAAAAAACTTCCAGTATTTAATGATCTGTTAAAGAGTGTAGGGTATGTGTTAAAATAAATGACTACAGCAGGAGGCAGAACCTTCTCTTGCACAACCCACAGTAATGGAACGGCTTTTTAATTAGTGTTTGGTTTTCAGAAACAATCATATTTGACGCACACATCCCCAATCTCAGGAACAAGTCAAAATGAAATGTGTTGTTGCCTTGTATTCATGCATTCCAAGAACAGTTTTAGTATAGATTTTATTTCTTTATATATATATATATATATATATATATATATATAGTTATATAGTTATATATATATAGTTATATATATAGTTATACTAGTTTTTAATAATGAAAATCCTGAGACTGAGGAGAGTGAAAAGTCTCCAGAACACACGAGATTTGCAATTAATTAATTGTTAATGTTCAAATGTGAAGCAATGTGTGTTGGAGCAACTAAGGAAAACAAGCTATAATACAGATACAAACCAGAATACATGTTATCAATACAAGTGTTATCAATAGCTCAGAGATGATGTAGGCACAAGATGCTTTGTGGATAAGGTAAATAAGGCACATTATGGGTTTCCTTCAACCAATTTCAAATTACACAGTATTTTTTGCTGAAGAAAAAAAGGTTAAATTGTATCTTATAAATATGGTAGCTAGGTTAGCGTTTATATTTATAAAAAAAAAAAAAAAAAAAAAAAGACAAAGCTGAGGGATGTTTTTTTTTCTTTTTTTTTTCTTTTTACATCACTAGCTGAAATGTGATGTGTTAAAAAAAAAGGTAGAACGATAAATTGTGTTGTACTGTGGCCCTCCAGTACTGCAACTTTATTGCAACAACAAAAATAAATAAATCAATAAAATAGCAGAGCTGCGGATGTTCATAAAATAACTTAAACTTTTAACATTCAATTGTATCCAAACACCCAAGTAATAAAATAAAAAAGGTTGACTATAAGCCACAATCAATTCTTAAACATTAAATTATGAGCAGTACAGCATTTAAACAACCAAGATAGATTAAAGTGCAAAAAAAGAAAGGAATTTTGCTTGTGATAAGCATTGGTTATCAAAATGATTCTTTATGGTGATTTGCTGAGAAAGAAAAAAAGAAAAAACACCATATACTGTGTAGACACACACCAGCCATGACATTATGACCACAGTGCCTAATATTGAGTAAGGCTTTAATGATGCCAACAGCCGTGATGTGTAAAAGCATGGACTCCACAAGACCTCTGCTGACACCTATCTGGCACCAAGCAGTCAGTAGAGAATCTTTTAAGTCCTGTAGGTTGTGGGGTTGGGCCTTTACATATTGGACTTGTTTGTCCAACACATCCTACAGATGCTCGATTGGACTGGGATCTGGAGAATTTAGAGGCCAAGTCATTGTTGTGTTACTCAAACCATTCATGAACCATTTATACAGTGTGATAAGGTGCATTATCCCATGAAAGAGGCCACTGACATGAAAGGGTGTTTTCATGAAAGCGTAACCTTGTCAAAGTAATTGTCAAATGAATGGCAGGACCCAAGGTTTTCCCTGCCTAAAGCCTCCACCAGACTTGGCTTCTTCCCATAATGCATCCTGGTACCATCGCTTACCTACAGTAGGCAAGCTATGCACACTTACCCGGCCATGCACATGGTGTGAAAGAAAATGTCAATCATCAGACCTGGCAACCTTCCTTAACTGCTCTATGGTCCAATTTTGATGTTCACGTGCCAAATGTAGGCACGTTTGGTAATAGATAGGAGTCAGCTTGAACACCCAAAGTAGGTACGTAGCCCCATACATAGCAAACTAGGATGCATTGTATGTTCTGACACCTTTCTGCTGAAACCATAATTAACCTTTTCAGCAATTTAAGCTACACTAACTCTCTCAAGTGATCAGACTACAGAGGGCATCCTTCAGTCCCCATGTGCATCGTTGAGCCTTGGCTGCCCATGACCCGGTCACCGGTTCCATGGGTTTCCTTCCATGGAATACTTTTGGTAGGTTCTGACGACTGCAGACCACAAGAGCAAAAGATTACCTGATCTAGTCATCTAGCAATCAAAATTTGTTCCTTGTCAGTTGCTCAAATCCTTAACCTTGGACTTCACACCTGCTTCAGGTACAAAATCTGCTGCCTAATATATTCTAGCCACTTCCTGAGGCCAATGTAATGAGGTATTAAGAGTTATTCACTGTCAGTGGTCATAATGTTATGGCTGATTGGTGTACATACATACATACATACATACATACATACATACATACATACATACGCTAGAAAGAGATAAACAAATCAATTTAATCATGAATTGTATTTTTGGAGGTGATTCATGCATCGCTGCACTTGCTCCAAAATTAATAATTTTTATCCAAAATTATTTATTACATTTATAATTAAAAACACACAAACCGATCAGCCAATGACCACAACTTTTCAGCTTGATTGCCCATATTCTGAATAAAAGATTAGCATGAGCCAAACACACATGTAACCAGTTTATCTCAGAATGAAGGGGGGGGGGGAAACAAAAAAACTAAAAAAAAAACAACCCATACACACACACCCAAAAGTCCACAGCAGTAGCAGTCTGCACCAGTTTCACATTCTGACAAGTATAAATTTAAGGCACGATAAAAAAAAAATCTCATATTTACAAAGCACAACCTTCCTACCATGTACAATTTTTATACTGATTTTGCATCATGTCCTGTCAGGCAATATTTTGTTTCCACCATTCCCATTTATTCCTTCGGTAAGTTTTAGATGTGCAATGCTAACATTCTTCTAAAAAGTCTCTATTTATAAAATTATAGCTCTGTAATGCTCCATACCTAATTATATAGTTCTGATACATATATTTATATAATTTGCAAGTTCCTGTGAAATGCTGTAATAACTGTAGTTCTCATCATACAGCTTGCCTGTTAATTCATAGGCTGGTGTTCAGTTTGCATATTCATTAAATTAATAACCTTCTGCATAATACATTTTGCATATAGTCGTGAATGGTGAATTATTTGGAAGAACTTGTTTTGATTGACTAAACACACAAATTCTACATCACTTGGTCCAAGGAGAGTTCTGGAGAGGACATCAGTCACGTTTCTGAGGAATGCATCCCTCCATTTCCAGAACTTCTGGCCAGCCTTCATACTTGTTGGTCTCAGCATTGTTCTTAATGTACTAATAATATATGAAGAAGTTTGGTTACATTTCACTACAAAATTAACAAATGAACTTTCTTTAGCAACAGGGTTGGGTATTATTCGGGATTTTTACGATACTGGTGCCCAATCGATATTTTTAAAAAGATACTGGTGTCTAAATGGTGGCTGAACTGATACTTTCAAAATAAAAAGAGCCACAAAAAATTGTGGACAACATAAAAAAAATGGCTTTTTATTTATATATCTTAAAGGTTTAAAGTGTACATACAACACACAACACATTTAACACCAATAACAGTAAAGTAGTTGGTTATTCTTGGTATGCTACAAACTTGCTTAAAAATTCAGCAGTTCTTTTTTCAGAAATATGATCATTTTTGCCCAGCAAAATACAACACCTCTCCTAACTTTGCTAGGTTTGTCTGACTGGGGCCTACCAGCTGATGCCCACAAGATGTTAAACATGGTGCAAGTCGGAATGAGGAAAAACAACACGGACAATCGCGCTGTTAAAAACATTACAGTAGTTGTATTTGTATTATCAGAGCATTCTGACCCACATTCAAGCGTATTTTCTCAATCTGGAAATAAATGTTCACGTGCGGTGAGGATTAGGATGCAAGAAGCGTAGGACGTAAGAAACGTCTGTTTCAGAGAACCAGAGGACAAACACATAAATTGATTGTTCCGGCATTTAAGTGGCACCGAAAGTGAGGCACCGAAATCTGTGTTCTGATTCGGTTCTTTTGCACACAGGTTATATAGGTACCCAACCCTATTTAGCAACACCAGTGAAAAAGGAAAAATTAATCTGATGCCATTTCTGATTCACATTGTCATTTAGTAATGATCAAGATGGAGAAAAACTCACCTGTTCAAAAGGACTCTTTGTTTTTATCCCTTTTCCTCCAACGAAGAGCCAGTTGTCCCTGAAGCTAAGCGAATTAATGTAGGAGCTGCCTAATGCTGATATTAACTTTCTGGCCTCACTAGTAAGTCTGTTCAAAAGAAGAAAAAGTAGGACATAAATAAATATATATTATTAATATTTTTATTATACATATTTTTATTATTAAAAAAAAATAATAATAAGCAAATCTCAGTACTCAAGAGAGTAAGTACTCTCTTGAGTACTTACTTTAGTTTCAATCTGAATATCATAGGTAAAAATAATAAATTATTAATAAATTATATTGTACATTTAGTTTTTGATAATCTAATTCTACATAATAATGTGTTAAATAGATGCACTTCGATTATTTGTTCCAATAAGGGGAAGTATTTGTTAGTTAATATCCACTTCAGCTAAAGTATCCACTTCAACTTCATACACAACATCTTGTGACTTTGCACTTGAAAACATACAGTACTGACTGCTCACTTTTCAGCATAGGTTTAAGGCATCGCCACGGCTGACCCGTTTGACATATCAAAAATCCCTCTACACTTTTGCATCCTCAATGTCTTGAGATCACCCTTTTTAGTGGCGATCACATACATTCCCTAGGAAGAGATTCAAAATCTAATGGGTGCGTTTTGCAAATTTGCAAAATCCCAAATAAGGGGTGTGCCACCCCTGGTGCAAAGACTCTCAAGCATCCTAATTGCAGCAGATTCCAACATGTCTGCCAATTTTTATTAATATAAATAAATACTTATAGTCACTGTAAATGAGCAAAACAATAAAAGAACCTACTTTGTAGAAGAATCATCAAATGTAGCCATCATGACGACTGTTCCATCTTCAATATTCTTTAGAAACTGGATAAGTGGGTTGACATCTAGAATTAATTTATGGCAAAAACAAAATATATTAAATTTAAAAACAGAAATATTACCATATTACCATATACTAACTGTATAACTATTAAACTATAGGGGGATGAAAAATATTAAATTATTAAAGTTGTTTCAATAGTCAGTAAATCATTCTATCAAATGGTGACCATTAAGAAATCTAGAGCCACCCTAAACTGAACCTTTCATGTTTGTAGAAGTGGCACAATGGGAAGAAGGCAAGCCAGTGGAGGCAGTATGATGATTTGGTCAGTGTTCTACTAGGAAAACCTTGGGTGTCCAAGGTCCATCTATGGCACAGCGTGATTTACATGACACAAAACCACTCAGTCTGGGTCTAGTAAAAGTTTATTCTGATTGGCTGTTTCAGATATGTTATGCTGTTTACGTGAACAAACGTATTCCCTCATAACTCACAATAAATTTTGTTTAGAATCAACGCTTTGCATCAAGTGTTTTGGGTTGTAGTGACTTCTTGTAACTGACATGAGTTGTCAGTTCGAAGTTCCTGAATATTAAGGTTTGATAATGAACATTGTTACAACATTAAACATACTGTATGTTTAAGTTGCTCTTGATATCAGTAATCTAAATTGGAGTATGGTTTGATAACACATTCATAATGAGAATGAGTACTGGAAACAAATGCTTACCACCACTGTACATGTCAAAGGAGTCAGTCTTGATGAGCTTTCCAGTCTTTCCTATAACAAACATAAGTTTGGTGCATCAGAAATTTTTTTGTATAAAAAATAAAAAATAAAAAAAAAGCTATTTGCATAAAGAACAAAATAGCCTTTTCTACAGTGACTTATTTGTGTGTCTATCAGTGTCAGGCTTAGTTACATGAACTGAAATTGTTACATGGTAGAAAATAATTTATTGTTAGAAAGAACTGCAAAAACTCAAGCATAGATTTATTTTACTGCCAAAATACTTGGAGAATAGTAAGTATAACAAATATTATTAATAGTTTAAAGGCAAAAGAGTATAATATGAGTATTATCAAGTTCTCAATTTTAAGTAATTGTAAGTGAAACATTTTTTGGACTATACACAGAGAGTCTCTGAACATAAAATGTCTGACTTAAAAAAAGATGAGAAATGTAAACGTTATCATGCATTTAATCAGAAGAAAACTCATCTCCCCATTTTGCTTTACTCATCTGCTTGCAGACCAGTTTTGCTACTGCCGGTATGATGGGGACGTTAAGCATGGCCGCTAATGTATAATTCAAAGCAGAAAAGGTCTGAGAGCTTCAGATAATCTATAGGGTGAACAGAAATAATGTGTGTACACACACGCACACTGCTTAATTCAGAAAGCAGAATGACAGTGCGTCTATTTCGGTTGGTATTTATTTAGTTGCTTTTCTCAATTATGGTTAATTATTACTTAATGATTCACCATTTTGTTTTTTATCATCATCAGAGGAAAGCACTGTGTATTCACCTGAAGAACAGGAAAAGCTATTGTGATGGGGACAGAGAAAAAGCCACAAAGTTTAAAAAAAATAATAAAAATAATAAAAAAAAGAAGAAGAGAAAAAAAAAATAACTCCTGCACATATACATTAAAATTATACATTAAAATATATTATATAATTACATTATACAGGGACAATGCCACAAGCATTAAGCTTGGAAATAAACCAAGGAAAATAAACCAGGGGGCCAGGGGTAGCTCAGTGGTTAAGGCATTGGACTACGGTTCGGAAGATCCCAGGTTCAAACCCCACAACCACCA
>JAQQZT010000012.1:27415867-27428337 GCA_030068275.1 Clarias platycephalus | reverse complement strand
TCGAATTGAATCGAATCGTTACCTGGTGAATCATAATCGAATCGAATCGTGAGGGCAGTGCCAATGCACACCCCTAGAATCTATACTCACTCCCGGGTCTTTTATTGCTGTACATAATGAAGTAGAAAGACCATCCAGAGTTACTGTGTGATCAAAAAGCTTACTTCTAGCTGCATGTGGTCCTAGTACCAGTATTTCTGTTTGAATTAAGCAGAAGAAAGTTAATTTGCATCCAGTGTCTAATGTCCTTCATACATTCCTCAACTTTATTGAGCTGGTGTTTTTCTTCTGGCTTTGCTGAGACACATACTGTAACTGCCTATCATCAGCATAACAGTGAAAACTAATACTATGCTTACGAATTATGTTGCCCAGAGGAGGCATGTAAATAGATATAGCAGTGGACCTTGTGGAACATCAAACTTCACTTTAGTACAAGCAGAATAATCACCACTTAGATCTACAAACTGATAACGATCAGTCTAATAAGACCTGAGCTAGGTGAGGGTCGGTCCCTTAACTCCAACAACATTTTCTAATGTAGAGAATACTATGATCAATAATGTCAAAAACTGCATTAATATCAAGTAACACAAGCAAGGGAACACAACCATGACCAGAGGCCAGTAGAAGGTCATTTCCCAGTTCTGCCTCTCTGTTGTGATGAGGCCTAAATCCTGATTGATACAGTTCATGAATGTTATTCCTTTGTAGATAATGTATGAGCATACTGAGGATATGTGCTACAACCTTTTCTTGGATCTTGGAGATAAAAGGAAGGTTTGATATTGGTCACCTGACAGGGGTCAAGGTCAGGTTTCTTAATTAGGGGTGTAATAACTGCTAGATTTAAGAATGTAACCATTTCTGAGTGAATTTACTATTTTTAAAAGGGTTCAGTATTTCAAACCAAAAGAGAAAGAGAAAACAATGAGAGAAAGAGAACAGTTGAAAACTGATGGCCGGATATTCTGATTTTTTGGTAGATCACAGAATTCATGGTTCCATCAATTATCAGACCAACATGTTTGACTGTTAGTATGATGTTCTTTTTATGGCATTCTGTACACACCATCCAAAATATTCAGCTTTGGTCTCATTAGTCCACAGAATATTTGCCCTTAAGGATAATGAAGCCTTTAATCGAGCCTTTGTGTACTTTTTGGTGAGAGGTACAGTATGCTCATACAGTATCTATTTCACCTTGGAACTCTCCAATGGAGGCCATTTTTGCCCAGTCTCTTTCTTATTGTTGAACCATGAACACTGACCTTAACTGAGGCAAGTGAGGTCTGCTGTTCTTTAGATGTTATTCTGGGTTTATTATGTGCTCCTGGATGAGTCATTGTTGTACTCTTGGAGTAATTTTGGTAGGGCGGCCACTCCTGGGAAGGTTCACCGCTGTTCCATGTTTTCTCCATTTGTGGATAATGGCTCTCACTGTGGTTCCCAAAGCTTTAGAAATTTTGCAACCATTTGGGGATTACACATGGGGTCAGGCAGGTTTGGACAGGTTTTTTTCCTTAAGAAATGAAATCATCATTTAAAAACTGCATTTTGTATTTAATCGGGTTGTCTTTGTGTAATATTAAAATTAGTTACATGATCTGGATCATTTAAGTGGGACATTCAAAAAATGTTTTTTACAGCACTATATTATTATTATTATTATGAAATTTAAATGGAGTTCATGTACCTTTTATTTTTTTTGCTGTCATGTTTGGAAATGTAACATTTATAAATTTATAACAGAAAATAAATAGTCAGATGCAAAACTTTACATACTTAAAACAAAAAAAGGAAATGGGGAACATATTCAATATTTAATATTCATACTTTCAGATAGGTTTAATCTGAAGAATCCATCCCAGCTTGAGTGCATATCATTTAATGTTTTCATTAGTATCAAATGTAAAGAATTTTTTTTTAAGAAATCATACAAATCATACATACATACCCAAAACACACACACAGACACACACACACGTGTATATGTACTGTATGTATGTGTATATATATATATATATATATATATATATATATATAAAATTAAGTTTGTTTGAATTATTATGTACCATTCACTATTTCCAAACATACTATAAAAAAATTATAAATTAATAACTTTACAGAAGAATTTTTCATGAATGTAAAGAAATCAACATTTTTACTTGACACACTAGTTTTCAGATGGGAAGAGAAAATTAACTAAAACTAATGTTGGCTGCAGGGTTTTGCATGAAAATAGTGAAGAGCAAGTGTGACAAAGATAACAAAAGAAGTGACTATATTTCAGCCAGTACAATAAAACTCTTCTGCATACCCCTGTGCAGGTCACTCTTGCTAGGGTTAGGATAACCTAGGGTTAGCCTAACCCTAACCCTAACCCTGCACTAACTACTGTAGACCTCTAGACTAACTAGAAAGTGTGCTGAGGTATCTGGCACAAAGCAGTCAGTAGCTCGTCCTTTGACTCCTGTAAGTGTGGGGCCTCCATGGTTCAGACGTTTTTGTTGAGCAATTATCATGACTTCAGCACTTGTCAAAGTCACTCAGATCTTCACACTTGCTCATTTTTTCTGCTTCCAACACATCGACTTTGAGAACCGACTGTGCACTTGCTGCCATATCCCACCCCTTGACAGGTGCCAGTATAATAAGACAATGATATTTGATTCACCTTTTATTATATTTAATGTATACCCAAACAGTAAATATACAGAATTGTGTAAACGCATAGTCGTGTGTATTTGAACCACACAACTATGTGGTTCAATGTGTAACACGCATCTCTGTTCTCTTGGTGGTGCTCTTAAAAGAAATGAAATGTACATTGCTATGAATGTTACATTTGAAAGTACATTATGGTGTGACTTATAGAGGGAGGAGCATGGGAGGCATGCTCGCTAATTTCATATGGTGAGGACAGGTGCAGTGCATAAGGATGAAATGGCCACCTGAATTGAAGACAGCTTGATTTACAGCCTGTACCACGTACTGTATGACTACACAACAGTCAGACCCCCACTGATGACATGGTCAAAAATGGAAGCAGAGATCCATGCAGTATTCTGTGTTAGTAGGTGGAAAGAAATATTTCCATTGTGATAACAATACTGATGTATAAGTTACAACCTCTGAAATAACAAAATCACGCCCTCTTTCAGTTGTCAAGACATTCCTGTCTATGACACTGTGTACCTGGGGGGCAGTTATTTTAACACAGGCAGTTGCATGCTCATCATTTTGCCAACATTTGGCAGCAGTTCCTGAATGTGTTTAGCCAAAGAGAATCGGAGAGAAAGAACACAAGCTACACAGAGAACATGAATCAGTAACGACATGTTCCTACCTGCTCTGATTAAACATTTAAAGCTTGAAGTTACAAGTGGACACAGGGTTTGGACAGAGGGACTGAAGCACTTCTACACATAGGGTGTGTGAAGCTGCAGTTGTGAGTGCGAGATTATAGACATGCTATTTGATCTGTTACTAGGCTGTGTCAGGACTTGCTGGAATGCATTTCCCTGCTCAGCTGCTCAGTCCTGTATTCCTGAAGAGAATTCCTTTGACATACCGTCCATGCGCTCTCTCTGTCTCTCTCTCTCTCTCTCACACACAAACACACACACGCGCGCACACACACACACACGCACACACACAAGTACAGACAGATCCACCAGTACTAGCATGCAAATACCCCTGTACAAATAGTCCATGAATGTAAAGTAGTGCTTCAAAAATATAAAAATTTTCAGTTCTAGCATGCTGGAGTGTTATGCAACATGAAGAAAACCTTATTTGTGGTTTCTATAGACCCTGCTCCAGGCCCTTTGCGTTTCTCATTATCTAAGTATCAGAGAAGCTCTATCTTATTTTAGTGAGTTAACTGTTCCCTTAAAAGAGGAGATGATTCAGTACTTGAACAATAAGATTATTGTTATGACTAAAATATGAGAAAGATACTTTAATAAGTAATACTCTCTGAATATCTTCCCCATTTCTCTCTCGCTCTCTCTCTCTGGGTTTAATTTGTCTGAGGGCTCTTGGGTAAGATGGGTGGTGCATGCTTACTCACTATGCTGGAGTCCACACACACACACACACACACACACACACACACACACACACATACTTTCCACTTTTGTATTTGTTTACTATCCATCTAACTTGATGGGAAGAAGAAGCAAATGGTAAGAAATAATCCACAATACAAACCTAGCATGGATGATCTAAAGAAGGTGTTAACACAAGTGTTTCCACACCTTACCCTAAAGTAGTGCAATTTATTTGCAGAAGGAACTGAAAGCTGTAAGGGTTGATAATAATCAACTAAACACACACTATTCACAGCAAATAATTAAATATCATATAAATAATATCACTTATAAGACACGAAGGATCAGCTGGAGTTAGATGACATAAAGTCAAAGAAATCTAACATGCAAGGCTGTAACCCAACAAAGTCCTGATAAAATGCTAAGATAGATGAGAGCTTCACAGCAGTCCTTTAAGCACGTATTCAATTCAAATAGATCCATATTCAGAGAACTGGTCCAATCGAATAGGTCAATTTGAAAACTTCTCAGAACCGTTTCCATTTGCACATGAATGAAGTCCAGTTCTATAATCGCTTCAATTAATATTTCATAAAAATTACAGTACATGAAATATTTCATAATAAAAATAGGGTTTTGATTACTGAAGTCACTTAGTACCAATTATTTATTAACTTTCTCTTTTTCATTGTTTTGCTCTCTGACATTATTTTGTGTGAATCAAAAAGGGCAATAGACACAATGTTAACATGTTTGGGAAATAAGATGGTTGTTATTATTATTAAACTATTAAATAATAATATCAACAACAGTAGACTAAACTATTAAAGCACATCGTGTATAGCTGAAGCAGAAGCTAATGCTGCAGTCTCAGCAAGATATTTTCCACCCTAAAGTTTTCATCTAAACTCATTCTTGTACTTCTGCTTGAAAACTTCTGCTTGAAAAAATGGATCCCCAGAGCAAAGTCGTATTTTGAGTCGTACGTCTCTGAATTAGTTAAATAGTTAAAGAACTAATGATTCATGGTGTCCTCACTTGTCCATCATGGAGGTGCTTCACAAACTCTGTGTGGCATTAATGGCGTCATACAGTTGTGTTCAAAAGTTAGGGCCCCCGATTGGGGCACTTCCATGGGATTTTTAAATGTAAAAACATAATAAAAACCATCTGATCGTGTTAGTGGGCGGCACAATGGTGTAGTGGTTAGCACTGTCACCTTGCACCTCCAGGATCTGCGTTCGATTCCCGACCAGGCTCGATTCCTGTCTCTGTGCGCATGGAGTTCTCCCCGTGCTTGGTGGGTTTTCTCCTGGTACTCCGGTTTCCTCCCACCGTCCAAAGACATGTAGATTAGGTTAATTGGCGTTCCCAAATTGCCCATAGTGTGTGAATGAGTGTGTGAGTGTGTGTATGTGTGTGCCCCGTGATAGATTAGCGCCCTGTCCAGGGTGTACCCTGCCGCGTGCCCTAAGCCTCCTGGGATAGGCTCCAGGTCCCCGTGACCCTGAATACAGGATAAAGCGATATAGAAGATGAGTGAGAGCGAGTGATCGCCTTAGTATTAGTCAAAAACAACTTTAGACAAACATAACTTTTTTTCTGCTGTGCAATTATTTATTTAACAAAAATGAAACCAAAAATGATGAGGGCAATTAATAAGTACACCTTTACTGCTTCCACTGGATTTAAGAGGGTAAATTGCAGCCAGGTGCTTCTAATCATCAGCCCTTGATTAATTGATCATCAGCAGGTAGGCTGAAAGCCAAGAGGGAAAAACAGAAGCATAAAGTCTTAGAGAAGAAATTGTTGCTGCACATCAGTCTGGAAATGGTTATAAAAGCATTTCCAAACAATTTGGAGTTCATTCTTCTAGAGTGAGAAAGATTATTCACAAGTGTAAAGCGCATTCAAGACATGTCCCAGTACATTCACCCCAAGGTGAGACCATAATATGTTCAGAGAAACACACAAACCCCTAAGAGCGATATCTCAGTGCCTACAGGAGATACTGAGCATGTTAAATTGAAAAGTTAATAACAGCACAATCAGAAGAAGACTGAACAAGTATTGGAAGAATGCCAGGAGAAAGGCTCTTCTGTCTAAAACAAGCATGGAAACACAACTGAGATTTTCAAATCTGCATCTGAACAAACCTGGAGGCCTCTGGAATAATGATCTATGGACAGATTAGACCAAAGTGCAGTTGTTTGGCCTTAATGCCCAGTGCCATGTTTGGAACAAAAACAGCGTTCCAGCAGAAACACCTCATACCTAATGTCAAGGCTGCTGGTGATGATTTGAACTTGTTTTACAGCCACAGGGCCTGGGCACTTTGCGGGAATTGAGTCAACCATGAACTCCTCTGTATACCACATTATTCTAGAGGCAAATGTGAGGCCATTTGTCTGATGGCTAAAGCTTGGTGGAAATGATCCAAAGCACACCACTAAATCTACATCAGAATGGCTAAAAAATAAAAGGATCAAGATTTTGGAAAGATGTAGTCAACGTCCAGGCCTCAACCCAATTGACATATTGAGATGGGACCTTAAGAGAGCTGTGCATATGCAAATTCTTCACAAAACTCCCATGAACTGAAACAATGATGTTCAGAAGAATGGGCCAAAATTCCTCCACAACGATGTGAGGAATAGAGGAAACAATTACTTGGTAAAGGCGGCTCTAAAAGCTTTTAAATAAGCTTTTAAATAACCCTTAGAAATAAGGGTTGTATTTGCCTAACACTAAGACCAGCTATGACCGGATGATTTATATTATGTTTTTCACACACACACACACACACACACACACACACACACACACACACACACACACACACACAAACATAGAAGTAAACAAGGGGTTACTAACTTTTAAACATGGTTGTAGGTACAAATGATGGCTGTCATGTTAGAGTCCAAAGACCAATCATCAGACAGGGTAATAACCTAAACTAGAAAAATAGAGTCACATCGTGAGAATATTATTAAATGCCTATGTCAACCAAATAGTCACCTCGAAAGTCAAAGATTCTCTAAATACACTGACCTTATATGACACTGCCGATAAATACGTTTTGGGAAGTAAGACTCAGCAATCAGCTGAATTTTCTTCGTTCACATTCAGAAAGGCACAGTAAGTCACACCCCTGTACAACAAACACAATGGCCAACATACTGTACAGCATGACACATTTCTGAAATACTCACAGAGTTGACTATCTACCCTGGAAAAAAAATCTTTCATATCGTAAAAACCCATGACTTTTGTAAAGTTTGACTAAAAACCATTTTGAGATTTAGAATCTAAGATTGTGTGACCATATAAATAAATAATAACATAAGAGAGAAAAATATTATGAAAATAATAAGACTGAATTATAAATTGACATTCTAATAATTTATTTCTAAGAATCTCATAAGATTAATTCATTAAAAAAAAAAACATCACGTAAAGCACATAAAGTCCATCAGTGCATCATACATAATAACTGCACTTGAAGGGTCTTACATATGCCTTCATTATATCTCTTTTCCTCTTTTTTCCTACTGTATTAAGTCCATGAGCAATATGACCGATATGATTTTACTTGTGTGCTTATATTAAATGTGTACTTTTTTTTGTAACAGAAATACATCTTTAAGTAGCCATGTCATTATACCAACCCTAAGATTTGTGTGTGGGGGTCAACTTCCGGTTTGAGGATGACCACACCCATTTAATGATGTCACGTGAATTAAGTCATGTTAGCAAAAGTTTTTGACTTCTACTCAACTGGCCACAATATTAATACTGATAGGTTGAACTGCCCCAGGGTGTCCCAGTTTACTTGAATTTACTCTGCATCAAATCACGTAGATTGTTTTTAATGTTTATTGATTTAAGCTCGTCCACACGTCACACCGAGCGGAAATCTGGGTGGGACGCGCGCACCGGACTCAACCAATCCTTTCCATGCTGATGTCCAGCTCTGATTGACAGCCAGATCTCACAATGAACATTTAAGAACGCAGCGTTATATTTGATGGGCACGAATCTGTAGCCAATCATATGCTAGCATGTGCAAGTCACTGTCCAATTGTAGTAGAGTTTTCTGTGCGGGGGGCGTAGCCGGGGTCGAGGCGGCTTTTGGGCGGTCCAGACAGTTTTGTTTCTGAGTGGAGTTGGTAATGTGGCAGTGTGGAGGAGCCAGGGAGGGGTGAGTCTAGGGCTGTTTTAGATGTGTACATATCTCTATCTATATACACATACTGTAAATATATGCACAGAACAGCATTAGAGTAAGCGAGCTGCTGCGGTGAGAAAGATCTCCAACAGCTCGGTATTCATCTGGGACTGAAGAGGAGCATGGAGCCATGAAGATGTTGGAATTAATCCCCAGAGAAGATGTTTTCCTTTGAGATATTTATTTAATTTATTTGTCTTTCGTTTTTGTACATACATTGCGGCCGGGTTCCCGGTGTTCAGGGACATTGAGGATGGACCAGGCGAACATCCTGAGGAAGTTCATTCAGGGGGTTCACGCCATGCGATCGGGGGAGCAGAGAGGAGAGGACAACTTCAGCTCGGACTTCATGGTGAGAGAAAGACCGCAGCCAATCTTCTTACTGCTCCAACACACACACACACACACACACACACACACACACTCAGCTGCCACTCGCAATTCAGGAGCAGTTCACAGATACACACACGCGCGCGCGCGCGCACGCTGTTGGGGCGCTACTTTGTATCTTTCATATGAAATCTTTGTATCCAGACGGAGATACGCACGCGCAGACACACACACACAGCGCTCCCCCTAACTCCAGCTAGCAGGCTTCTTCTGCGGCCTACCTCTCTCCTTCCTCACACAGTTTCAAAGCAGTGTTCATCACACCCTAACTCTCTCTCTCTCTCACACACACACACACACCTCTGCACTTTTTTCTGAAACCTCCGTGCGTTTGCTACAATTAACGCTGTCCCGTTTGTCTTAATGTCTTTCTCTATAACAAAGATGCTAATACCCCATGTACAGGCGAACTGCCCCAAAGCCTTCCAGCCTGTGTGTGTGTGTGTGTGTGTGTCCGCTTGTTTTCAGTCTACACTGAGGAGGTCTGCTGTAACCAGCACAGCTCCGGCAGCGTGTTCAGGGCGCGTCAGTTTGAGTAAACAGCCTCGTTTTCCGTGCATGTGTGTGTAAAACTGTAAATATTTCTCTCTCTCTTTCTCTCTCTCACACACACACACACACACACTGCAGTTTCGCTCACTAATATTCTGTCCTTTAGGTTTTTGGCTTAGAACTGACCCTTACTTTCTCTGACCGTCTGTACATGGAGAGCAGCTCTGGCTCATTCTCAAAGTGTGTACTCATTTTTAATTCATGTTTTTTTTTAAAGTGTAACTCTTTGTGAATGCTAAAACCCATATTTAATAGGCCGTCCTCTTGACTGGGGTGCCATTAGTTTGAGTCAGTAAAATGACCGTGTTAATGGTCAGTGGTGTCACACCAGTGACAGTAACACCAGTGACCAGTTCCTATTAAAGCTCTGTTTTCCAAGATGGCGTCAGCAGCATCACAGAGTACACACCATTCATTAATAATTCATTAATAATTCAATCCTGTATTTTCATTAAAAGTATTCCACAGGATGAGTTAATAGACATAAATGCAACGAAAAATAATTTCCAACTGTATTATTATTATTATTATTATACTGTAAGTTATGGTGCAGGTTGGCATAATCATCCTTCTCAACCCTGACTTTGTGAGCAATCCTTTTGTTTAAAATACATAAAAATAATATTTGCTAAACTGATGACTGAAAAGCATTAGCAAAGTCTCCATTTTTAATTAAGAGTTCTCATATTTCTCAGAGGCATTTCTGTAATACACAATATATACACTATTATAATGTACATGCTTTCAGTAGGGTTGCATTAAAATTTAAAATTGTTTATGCATAAACAATCCTTAATGTTTTTTTTTTTGTTTAATAAAAACGTAAATTCCACAGCATTAAAAAAAAAAAAAGATAAACATGGTGTATTTACAATTTTATACACTTTATTCTTCTGTTGCTTAAGTTTGCCCATTTTAAAAAAAATTATGTATGATATCTTGAAGGTAAATAATATACCCTTTTTCATAAAGTAAAAAGTATTTTAAAAATATTAAAAAAAAAATGTATTTAAAAAAACATTAAAAATTTTACATTATATGCAGTTTTACACACTGTACACTTGTTAGTTAAGTATAAAAATATACACAATTTCATAGTGTATGCTTCTGTTAAGGTGGCAAATATTTAATATTGTGTAATATATTTTAATATCTTTAAAAATGTAATTAATATTAAATATGGATTTTTTTTTTCCCTTTAAGGGAAAAAAAACGAATCCACAGTATTGAAAAAGAAGCAGTATGTTTAAAAAAAAAAAAAGCCATTTAAAAAATATATATACATTCATATAAAATATACATACACAGTTTTACACACCATATGCTTATGTTGCTTAAGTTTGCAAATATCAATCTTGTGTCTATCTTAAATGTAAATAATACTAAATTACTGTATAGTCTTTTCACTTAAATTGACAATATTGAAAATAAATAAAATTATACAGTATGCACAGTTTTACACACTGCATGCTTCTGTTGCTTAAGTTTGTAAATATAAAAAAACACATTGCTACATATTACAATATCAATATTTTGATATCTTATTTCATCTGCTCCCAATTTCTGCCAAGTTAGATATTTAATAGTCGTCATGTTTGTCAAACTAATATTTTTGAAAGTCTCCAAACGAGGGCAACTGCTTTTCCGCACATGCTGCTGAAGAGAAATTAAAGTTCAACAGATTTGTCACCACTGGGAGAATCTCTCTTGGCTATAATTACAGATTATGATAATTATGGCTGAAAAACACATGTTCAGTTGCAGTAATGCAGTGCTGTTGATTTATTTGTTTCATATAAATAAATAATAAAAGGCCTAAATGTGGAGCAAAGTGCAGTGGTTTCTCTGTTAGAATGGTTTCAAAATCCTCTTAGGACGCTGATAACCTCCCCTCAGCTGCAGCTCATGACCATAGGGTTCAGTTCTGCAGGCTGACTTTCAGAACAACATAAACTGGGAAAAAAAGAGTAATCGTCGAAAAGCTGCTGCACATGACTTGAGCTGCTACGTAGTGAATTTTTACAGTAATCTATGACTGACGCCGTTCAGTCTTCCACAGTCTAGCAGCTTGTTTCTGATGGGGTTGATTCAGCAGGTGTGTTTCCCATGTGCAAGCTAATCCTGTATCAGTCATCAGGATTGCGTGTTTCACCAAAAAGGAAAAAGAAGACTTCTTTCTCTTCCTTTTTTCTCTTTCGTTGTGTGGTGAGAGAAGGTGACCTTAGCAAATGTGTTTCGATTACATGCATATCATCCAGCTCATTGTTCCCCTTCTCACTCAAACATGACAATATTCTTTAGATTAGAGATCATTCTGTACCTCACATACACTGTTTTTTTTTATTTTATTTTTTTTTTTACTAGATTTAATTCTGATACTCTCCTGTAAAACAAAACTGTGTAGCTACAGAGGGTGTCTTAACTTCCCCAATCTGGCAACCACATTGACTGCTCTTCTATTGAGCATGGGGCAGTGTGACTCTTGGCCAAGTGGGGGTCTGTTAGGACCAGATTCTCCTCCCATAACCTGTGCTGCTTGACTCAGAATAGGATGCTGGACTTGTTTGGAATTTATTTGGACTTGTTTGGACGAGAATGTAAATATCATTATTATCCAGTTTTGTTTTCTTGCCTTGTGAGTGGTCAGTAGGATGTGATGAGGCTTACTCTGGAGCTGTGACGTGAGGTTGGGGATGTAAACGATGTCTGTTTTCTCCCAGCGACTTGAAACAAAGCCTGAGGTAAATAACAGACCATTATTCCTGACCTTCGCTGCTGTTGCTTCCTGGATTTGCCACAGGAGCAAAGTTAAAGCATTGTCAAATATTAAAACACTGTCAGGTGAACAAAAGTGGTGTTATAGTGAACATTTGCATGGCTGTATTTCAGGTCGCCTCAGGCCACTTGCAGGCCATGCACACAGTACTCGACTCTCCCCAGCCTCACAGTGGAAGACACAGACCTGAGCAGCTCCTGCTGGGGTGGAGTTCATATCCAGGCCCAAAAATTTAAACAACAGCCTGAAAGAAACTCAAATTAGTGAAAATTTGCTGTGTTATTTTGAACAAAGCATTTTGTTACTGATCAAAACCCCAGCACATTTGGTCACATTTACTGTGATATCTAGGAGCTAGAGATGATGGTTATTAATAATTAATTGATAACTTGCTGTTAAAGTGCCCCTATTATGCCATTTTAAAGGTTGCTAATATTGCTTAATGAGTCTCTTAAAACAGGTTTACATG